>JALHBY010000091.1:322511-463852 GCA_024340155.1 Tolypocladium pustulatum
AAACGTGCCAAAGGATGTAAGAAGCTGAAATCTGAGTGCTGGTAGATCTGTTCATAGTGTGTCGAACAATGACATACTTGTAGCAACTGATATTTAACAATAGCGGTCCCGCAACACCGGGCGTCCGCTCACCCGAGGGCGAGCCTCATTTGATTGAGAGGGTACCGGAGTAGCTGTCCACCGTGGCCATCGGATTTGAGGCAATCGAAGAATCATTTCCATTCTGACGCTCACCGAGACGAACCCGCCATTCCACCACCCAAGCCCATCGCGTCGTGCCTGCAAAGCCGTAAAGACGATTAGGTTCAACATGAAGCGACTTCCATGGCCTGGCTTTTCTGTCGCCACCATTCTGGCTATGGCCAGGAGTAGCATGGCAGCAACCCTTTTCCGATTGAGTCTCACGGTACGGTCAATCCAGGGTCATCAAGACTCAGCTTAGTTCAGTTTCGGCCCGGCATTCGACCCTATGCTCCCTTGAATAACTGACCCCGGAATTGAGAGCCTATTAGGGCAACTGCCAGCCAGCTTGCTTGGGATATGCTTGAATATTATCACGGCAACGAATCTGGCCAGACCCCTGGTATCCTGCCAGGTCCATCACCTGCTGGAGACTATTTCTGGTGGCAAGCCGGTGCCATGTGGGGAGCCTTGATTGATTATTGGTACTGGACCGGAGACTCAACCTACAACGATCTGATTATACAATCCTTACAATTTCAGGTTGGTGAAGGAAAAGACTGCATGCCTAAAAGGGTAACAGCATCGTTGGGCAACGGTGATCAAGCTTTTTGGAGCATGGCAGCTCTTGCAGCAGCTGAGTATGGGTTTCCCAACCCTCCTTCAGACAGGCCAACATGGCCGGGGTTGCCCAGACCGTCCTCAATAGTCAAGCAGACTCTGGTCGTCATGATGAGATGTGTGGTGAGGGACTGCGATGGCAAATTCCGTTCTTGACTCTAGGCTATGACTACAAAAGCTGTATGACTCAAATGACATCCTTCCGCGCCGCTTTCTGCTCATGATTGCTAGGTATTGCCAACGGCTGCTTTTTCAATTTGGGCACCAGACTAGCTCGCTATACAAGCGACAGGAAATACTCAGATTGAGCCGAGAAGACATGGGATTGGATGCAAACGTACGGTCTTATGAACAACAAATGTGGCATCTAAGATGGTATACATCTCGACGACAGCTGCAAGAAATTTAACAAGGCTGAGTTCACGTACAACAATGCTGTCTTTGCTCAAGGGGCGGCATTCATGTACAACTTTGTACGTTTCGAAATCTCAACCATAAAAAGAGCACGATAATGAAAATGATAACCAGTCTCTCAAGAAACAGACCGAGGATGCAAAATGGAAAGACAGGACTGATAAACTAGTAACATACGGGCTGGAGACTTTTCTACCCAACGACATCGCCATCGAACCAGCGTACGAGAACAGAGGCTGTAGAACGGACATGTACACCTACAAGGGGTTTCTTCACAGATGGTACCAGGTCGCGCCTTTCACCACCCCTAGAATTCTACCGAAGCTGAAGACCTCGGCCAAGGCTGCAATTGCCCAACGCACAGGCGGTGACAACGAACGGCAATGAGGCTTCAGGTGGGCGAGTGGCAAATACGATGGAAGGATGGGCCATGGTCAGGAAATGGGGGTTCTTGGTGCTGTATATGCTCTTCTTATTGATAATGCAAAGCCGCCTGTTACGCACACCACCGGTGGCACGTCGAAAGCAAACCCTGGGGACGGCGGCAATACTAGCAATACGCAAAAGCATGGGAACACCGTGATCACCGGTGACAGAGTCGGAGCTGTGTTCATCACAGCTATTTTCAAAGGGCTGGCTTGCTTTGGCTTCGGATCGGTGAGTTTCGAGATGTGGTGAGGTCAAAGATCTTCAAACATGAATCCAAGAGGGAAACTATTGTCTTGAAGGGGCGTACGAATGAGGTTGCCGCTTCCGGGCCTGGGAAAACTCTGGACTTCCGACTTAACGAGATGCTACTGCGGAAAGTCATAATGTTTTACCGCACGCAGACTCCGAGCCGCCATCTGGCTAAGTCAGGTCGCAAAGCGAATTCTTGCACAGAGGCGACGGCCCCCAGAGAATCTCATCCACGCAATGTACGTGCAAACGCGGACCCATAGCTCCGCCAATTCACAGGGAATGGTGTTGAACTCAGTGCCGAGTACGCGAAATCTCAAAATAGATGGGGCATCTCTACTCACTTACGGGATTTCCTGCCATAGAAACATGTGTATCTTGTCGACATTCTTAGCCTCTGGTCGGCGGCTTTTACGGAGCAACCGAATGTAGTAGGACAGGCCACATGCCACTTGTGTGGGCAGGCCAAGGGAAACGCCTGCTCGAAGAGCTTTCGTATGTATTGGTATACCTTTCCATAAAGCCGAGCTGGCTGATGCCTCTCATTAAGCAACCAAATGGCAAGAAAAGTCCAACGGGCGCTGCTTGTTTTAGACGAATGCGTCGATATACTGGGCTCTCGCTGCTTGGTGCTCGTGACAATCGAGCCCAACAGCCGCAGAGACAGCATTTGGAGTACTTGAGCTTACGGCGATAGTGCTACTCCTAAGCATCAGATGACGCTAAATCGCAAGGGATGGACTCAAACTTGTATGTCAAATCATTCTGAACGTATTATCGTGGCGTCAAAGAGCAGCCGAGTGAGACACGGCTGGCGTGAGGTCGGACGCAATGAGCCTGATGAGCGCGGATCTGGAGACTTCCCTGCTTATGAAGTCGAGCACATAAACCAGGCCTTGATCGCACTGTGCCCTTCACTAACTTTCCGAGTTCCTTTTCGACGCCCCCTAATGCCCACACACTAAGCTCGGCTCTTGCGAGCTCACTTGGAAATGGGGTTCATAGTCCCGGTAAGGCTACTTTGCATTGTTGGCTCGGCTGTCTCCGTGTTCACTAAGAGGATAAGGCTTGATTGCCTCATCCAGGGGGAGACTGCTATGCGCCGGTGTGAATGTCAAAAATTATTCAGCTACCTCCGCAAGCGCTAAAGCTGTACCCTGATATTGACTTTATCTAGGCATACAGGGCCACGCCCTCGAGGAGAAGCGCAACGTTCTCGGCGACCTCATCAGCGGTCTCGTCAACAAAGGCACATACATGGCAGCAGACCTGCAGGATATCTCCCGTGACAACAACAATCCTAGACGCACTTATGTCGTCGGCCGAATATAAATAGGCCCTCAGCAGTTCTGCGGGTAATTTTTCACATCGTCCCTGTAACCAGGCCATAGCTCTGTTCGACTCTCGACTTAATCAACGTCTTCCTGAATTCGGGAGTTTGCATCCTTCATAGCAGCCCTATAAATGAAACACCATACTCCCACACTGCCACACTCCCACTGAAAAGTCCTTCTCTGTATTGTACCTTTGCTCACCACTCCAAGCGATCGTCGCAAACAAGACTGACGTCAAATCTATCCTGTCCCTGCCACACCTTTGACGCCGAATTTCGAGCCGACACAATGCTCCGCAGATCGGTAATCATGCCACCAGGACCGCTAGCAAAGACCAGCGTGCCGCCCAAAATTGTTGAATCAACGAAATCATCAACGAGTCTGCGTAGGTCAGGGTGTCTGCTGCCGCCCGTTCCCTCTTCACGAATTTTGCGAATCGAGAACGTGTCGGCGCAGGGGCAGGCACTGTCCGAATACGATGAGCTCATAGTTGCGACGCTCTTTCCGCCCTTTTCCATGTGTTCTAAGCTCTCGGATTCTCTAGTCGCGAACAGTCGTATCGTCAGGCTCAACGCTTCTTGCACTTGGCGTAGGGAGTCCATCTCTTCCCGCACCCAATCCACATTGCTGGAGTGTCGCATTGCCCATATCAATTCCACCTTGCGGTCCGGCACTGGTCCTTGCCGAGCGAGTTGTAGAAGGACCGGCAAAACGTATGCGATGCCCGTACCTCCCGCAATACAAACAATGTTCCGGCCCATCGTGGCCTTATCCATGACGTTCTCACCGTATGGGCCAGTCAGGATCACTGGGACGGTCGGGCCAGGCGATGACTCTAAGTCTGGCTTGCCAGCGTTAACAAGCTTAGCGATAGCGAGGTCCGCCAGCTTTCTGGTCTCTCCTGACTTTGCTCTCAGGATGTAGGCGTGCTTCACTTCGCCGCCCTCCACTATCGGAGAGTTCAAGGGAGTAAAGGGGTGCGATTGCCAGATGCTGCATTCTGGGAAACAGATATAAAAGTGCTGTCCAATGTTCCAAGGACTCTGTTCATTTTTAAAATCCAGCCGCAGAATGTCACCGTGTTCTGCGTCAGTGAATCGAGTTATGGCTGCTTGCACGGGACTGAAACCTGGGTTGGCATGAGATGCTGGATGGTAATGCAAGAGCGCTGCGCGAACGAGACGTGCACCCCTATCCAACCCCCAGATAAGTAGAGAGGGGAGAAGAAAGCATTGCAACTTCTCCCAATGAGCCCAGCAAGCGCCAATGTACACCATGGCAAGGACGTAGTGTGCTTTGCGAAAGAACTCGTACCCAGTAAGTCGGATGGCCCAGGGCGTGCTCAAGACAAAGAGCAGCGTTAACAAAAACATTGCAACGACCCCCCATATGATGTAAGGCTGTGCAATCCATTCGAGGCTCACGGAGGGCTGTGGTTGATAAAGGCGTATTTCGACGACGCACCACCCAATAGTATGAAGTGCGCCCTGAATGAAGATGATATACCCGAGCCACCGGTGCAGAAAGTTGAAGCTCTGGTACGGGACGCCAGTCAAGATAGACAGCAAGGACTCTCGACTGCTGAGCATCACGGAGAGCGGCGTGAGGGCGTAGGCGATGACGCCGACCCTGTCAGACCACGGGCCAAGGCTGGTGCGGGTGTTGTAAACTCCAGGCATCTTTTTGACTGGGGTGATCCACGTGTTGTATACTATGCCCACAAAAGTCAAGATCAGGAGATATGTAGACAGAAGAGCCAGGACAAAGACTTGGAAGCGAGTGGTGCGGCCGAAAACAAAGTGATTCGCATCAGGGAGCAAGTATCGACGGAGGACCGCTCCGGCAGTCCTGCGCAGCTTGCAAAGCGAGCCCCGTTTGTGTCGGGCATCTTGAAGTGTGGGCTGCGTAACAGGCCGGCCCAAGTGCTTCAGAAAGACCCAAACTAAGAGTCCTCCTCCGATTGTCGCCCAGAAGATGCCGACGTATAGCATGCCCAGGTCGTGGGCATCATAGACGGTGTCGAGATAGGCGCACGATCCGGGGTCATTTTTGCAGGGCACGATGCGGTCTGGGTAGCCCCAATGCCGCTGCGTACCACCGCCTTCGCTGTGGTTTTGGATATGACGACGGCCATGCCAGCCCATGATGTGTAGAGTGCCGACTGAGATGGGGCTTGCCTTGAGCTACGTTGAAAAGACAAAACTCGACATGAGCGCTGTGTGGCCGAGTTGGACGAAGCTTGATGGGTTGAATGTAGAAGAGAGACAAAACCTGCTTCTTGTGCTAAGACTTAAATACAAGCATATATGACATGTTTGAACACCCTTGCTGCTGATATTGCGAGTTCTTGACGTCGCTCACATCTGCCCAATGACTGGCTCTGTAAATAACGCTCTCTGCGCGCAATGCAGCCGAGATCAGCACATTCGGCGACCTTGAGCAGAATTGAGCACATTTGTGGAGATGCTTCCAAGTCCGTGGCGAATCGTTCACCTCTTGCAATCAATTAGCGCAGACCTTGATAGCCTGTTTTTATTGTGCATTGCTCGAGCTGGTTGTCGTTGGTGTAATTTAAGTTTTATATAAGGTGTTAGGCGGCGGAAGGCAAACTCACTGCTCGACTAGACTCATCAAGATTCGAACATACATTGTGCTCACTCAAAGCGTATGCTTCTTGACTGATTCCCGCCACTTTTCTCCTCCCTGTGAACCGACCCTTTCCATCTATCTTGACAAATTAAAGCTCGAAGACAACTCGCCTTTTCAAGGGCCAGGCAAACCTCTACCATGGATCATGGCAACATGGGCGAGGGCGATGGACCCTCTTGCAAGATGATGGTCAGGACTGCGCGCTCGCCAACGTGTCTATGCTTTGCCGCAACTGACTTTCTCTTAGATGCTGTGGAATTGGTACACCATTGATGCATGCTTCTTGTCTGCGAGCTGGCACATCACCAATAATGGCATGTTCGCCGCCACCTGCGTCGGTGTCATCATGCTCGTTGTTGCCGTCGAATTTTTGCGGCGCGTAGGCAAAGAGTACGACAGCTTTCTCCTGCGCCAGTTTCGTCGAGAATTTAGCAAGCGGCGTGCCGTCGACGCTGACGTTCTGAGGGTGCCGAACGCTGTCACGTATCGGGCTTCGGTGCTTCAGCAACTTATCAGATCTCTCATTCATGCTCTCGCTTATGGCGGAGCATACATCATCATGCTACTCGCTATGTATTTCAACGGCTATGTCATCATCTGCATCTTTATTGGCGCCGGGCTCGGGAAATTCGTGTGCGACTGGCTTGTCATCAAAATTGACGACGACAGAGGGTCAGAATCGACGGAGGCTTCGGAGCTGAAGGGCATTGAAGAGCCCAGCGTATGCTGCGGATAACTGAAGTCTCGATAGAGTTTCATGATTGAGCATCATTGCCTTGCACCATGCAGAGTCGTATAAAAGGTTTTTTTTAGAATTATCCGGTCCTCTTGATCTTAACTCAACCATCATCATTTCCACAGCGTTCCTTGTTTGATGTTTGATGTTTGTTTTCAACGCTTCCACAAGTCATTCATTAACACACAGTCACTAGGAAGACGACTTCAGGAATTTTATCCATTACACGGCATACACAGCCTATTATAAACCATAGCTGACCCTTGAGCTAATGACAGCCGATGTCTTCAACACGCGGCAGGATCGCTAACCTGAATGAAAAGAAGGGTACATGTACTCTACATTTAATTTTGAAGATCGAAGCACAGCCTCCTCATAGGACCCAGTATCCGAATGGTCATGTAAGACATCCCGAAAATCCGCTTACACCATCATGACAGCGACAGCCATGGCCAGGGCACCAGCCGGCGCGATCAGAGCAGCACCAGCGGTGATGACGGGGCTAGTGGTGGCCTTGGTGGGAGCACCAGTGCCAGTGGGCTGCGAGGGGCGGGTGACGGTAGGGGCGGCGGTGCCAGTAGCAACGGCAGAGGTCTGGGAGCCAGAGCCGCCAGAGCCGCCGGTAGAGGCAGGGGCAGAAGCGGTGGCAGTGGCAGAGCCGGAGCCAGAGGCAGGGGCAGAAGCAGAAGCAGAAGCGCTGGCGGAGCCAGAGCCACCAGAGTTCTGGCAGTTCTGCTCGGAGAAGTCGTCCTGAGCCTTGTCGAGGACCTGGGTCAGGCCGTCGGCCAGGCTCTTGGCAATGGACTGGGCCGCTTCGGGCACCTTGCTGACGACGGAGGTGATCAGGTCCTTGGAGGCCGTGTTGATGTTGCCAACCAGGCCGCGGACCTTGTCACAAAGGCCAGCCTTCTCAACGTCACTCTTCTTCGAGTGCAGCGCGTCGGCGAGGGCCTGGCCCTTCTTCTGGAGGTCCTGCACGGGCGAGGTGAGGCCAAGAGCGTCTTGCAAGGCCAGGTCGTCCGAGGCGTCGACCTTTGACTTGCCGGACTTGAGGTCGGAGATCAGCTTGTTGGCGCCATCCTCGAGGGGAGAGGCGTCACCGGAGAATCCATTGACGCCCGTGGTGAGGGAGTCGATGTCTTGTCCAGCGTTGTTGATGACACCGGTGACGGTAGCGAGATCACGCTCGAGCACGCGGGTAGGGGGGTCGGCAATGCGCGAGTAAACGCCCGTGGCAAGGCAAGCGACAGTGACGGCGGAGAACTTCATCTTGACTGTGATGTGTGGCTGTCTGGGGAGGACTGCGAGATTTTGGCTTTTTGAGTGCTGAACGAGTGTCGGTGCTTGAAAGTGAGAGAGACTGCAAGCAGGAAGTACTGGGTGGCACAGCGAAGGTGTTTATATAACGGAAGAAGAGGCACGAAACAAGACTAGAGACAGGGCAACCCTGGACTTATTTAATCACAATGCAACACCGGGAGTCATTGCAGAGGCTTTCCCACATGCCTCAGGCCTGCCGAGGCTGGGCTGACTATGGGCGATACCTGCCGAGGTTGCCGCCCAGCAACAGGCTGTTTGAGGAGTTGAGAGAGCGACCTGACCAGGAACTGATCCAGGAGGCGGCAGGAGAGCGGCAAGGGTGGCTGGCAAGTAAGATAGCTGGCTGGGTAGCCCAGCTCAGGGGTCAAGCTCGGGAGTAAGCCCTGCTCTTGCGCGATCAGACTTGCGGCCGGACGCTCTGAGGGAGGGTAGGGGGACAAGGGTTCTGGCCACAGGTTCCGCGACCTCGTTCAAGCCGTCCATCCACAGCATCCACAACGACCACCCACAACATCCACAAGTTCCCGCCTCCCCCACAGACAGCAACCCTGACCTGATAAATCTAACGGGCGCAGCTTCATAGCGCCATTCCCCCGCATTCTGACGGTGTGGGCCCTTGTGCCGCAAAGGTAGCCCGGATCCGATTGGGCGGCAGCGTGGCACGGCACGGAGGGTAATCTGGCTAGCGCCTGCAACGGCGAATCGACAGTTCGACACCCGCAGTCTTCCATGTTGTCTTGCTCCTTGTCTCCCCCCCTGCTCCCCTCCCCTTTCGCAGTCGTCGGTCGGTCCTATTGTCCGCTGGAGTCAATGGCGGCAGCCAATCGTGGGGGCGGGTCGCGAATCTCGAGTCTCCTCTTTCTCCTCCTTCTCCCGCTGACTCCGAGCAATTTCCGCTCTCATCCTTACCGAGCTCTGGTTGCCGCCTCTTTTGCCTCACTGAGCTCGGACAGCGAGAGAGGGCTGCGTTTGTAACACTAATTACGAGCAGGAGGTCGCCAAGGTCGCCCGCCTCAAGCATATCGATGGCTCATGCGACACGGAGACCACCACATGTACATGTGGGAGCGCGAATGCTCGTCATCGCCTTTTCGGCGGGACCTTGCAGCACACAAAATGGAGCAGGCCGCCCATCTGCGAGGTACTGGCCGTAAAAGCCGTCGCTCTCCCATGGCGCTCTGTGAGGTGGCGGGACGACTACAAAAGCGCCCAGCCAACCAAGGTCCCAAGTGCCTTGGCAACGGACCTGGGTAGGCAACCATCATGAAGAATGTCACCATCCCTTAGCGGATTGGGTTTGGACTCGACTCAGCGGCAGGGGTTGGCACAGCTTCGTATTCATGTTGCCTCCCCACCATCGCCAGTGATCATGTTGTTGTTGTTTCAGTGCAGCTTGTCAGTGCCACACCATTTGACTCTTCGCGCAGGCGCGAAATGGTACGCGGCTGGCAGTCAGCGCCGTTGACAACCAGGTTGTTGCAGGGATTGTTCGGAGATTGAGACTGCAACCATACGACCATTCGGAAGTTCTTGCAGCCAACGTTGGTTCAACGCCCAACTGCTTTCGACACTTCATGTTGCTGGACATAGGCGAAGAAAGACAACTCGCGGCGGAGCATGAACCAACACTACCTTCATCCCTGTCAGCGCACGGGCGGCGGCAAGAGCGGGTGTACGGAGCAGGTTACGGACTAATTACGAGCCAAAGAGGTGCACCCAGTGCTGGAGCCGGGGCTGGGCTACATTGCGGAGCCATCATCGACTGGTTAGCTTCCAAGCCTTTACTGGGGCGCATCTGAGTAAGTCCACAGCCAATGCGACCCCCGCGTAGGTGCGTGAGACGACTCACAACACGGACATGGTGAGGCCGCCATCCTTGTCAGCAAGCACCGTCGTGCTTTAAGACTACTGGTTGCAAACAAGGCTGGGACTGCCCGTCATTACTCCTTTCGATGTCGTCAGGCGGCACGGAAGACTCGTCATCGACTCGCGGAGATTTGACTGCAGGAAGTAATCTGCGTCGTGCATGTATTGAAATTTTATGTGCCACGAAGAACGCTCAACCATGTACCATCTGGCCCTCTCCCTCTCTCAAGGAAGCATGTAATGCAGGAACAAGATGAAATAGTCGCGAAGTGATCCCGTTCTGTCCCGTAGAATGAGTAAAATTGAAGGCGCAATGGTGGGTGTGGTGGCCACCCCCAACGCACGGTCGCATGCAAAGTAGAGGTCCTGGCATCCTGGCATCCTGGCAGCCGTAGCGCCCACCCACCACCGTTCATACCAATTCTGTTGTGAATTGAAGGAAACAAGGTTTGCTTAACAGGAGCTAGGTTAGCAACCGTGCCGCATTGACTTTTGCTAAACCGATTCGGCCATTGCCTGGACGATCGAGCAAGTCGCATCTAGTGCGGCAGCCTCAGCTTTACCCATGACTGCTGTGTTACAAACATGTGCTCATGACGTTGAGCCTCTTTTGCTCCCGAGGCATAGTCAATCCGGGGAAACCCGGGGATGGCTGGATCTTGAGACAGGAGGTGCGGATGGTCTTGAGTGAGATCTGCCTCAAGATCTTGATCTCGATGCCAACCGCCAGAACAGAAGCACGTCCCATAGCCCCCCATCGGCGCGCCCAGCGGTGCGGCAAATTAGGTAGCTGGCGATTTGAAATGGGAGCACCTTGGACCGTAGCAAGTGGGTAACATTGGCGGGGACGCACTGCGGAAGGGGCTTGCCTTAGCTGGTTCCGAGCAGGCTGTCCCTTTCGGTGGCGACAGCCCAAGGCGGTTTTCTGTCTGGAACTCCTGGCAGGCGTTCCTGGGCCACCTTGGCGCTGAACAAGATTAAGGAAGCGACCAAAATCTAAAATAGATACTCCAATGGCGCACTATTCTCTGAAGGTGGTGTGGAGACAAAAGGGGCACCACCACCACAAGAGCAGCAATCTGAGAATTCGCATCTCGCTCCCTTGCTGAAAACGGAAGCCAAACTCTCGCCAGAAAGGGGCAACGGGACAAATCTTTCAGTTGCAGCTGGCTGAAGCTCATCACGTTCCCCTTGGCATGGTATTGGTCCGTTTTCGGCAACACATGCGATCCGTCCGGTGAGCTCGGCAAGTCATGATGGGCTGCGTCCAGAATTGCAGGTGTGTAAGGCGCACACGTGAAGAGAGCTGAAGAGTACTCCCTTCAAGCTATTACACGTGCAGAGAAAGCACTCTGCTTATTGCAAGTGATGAAGGCCTTGCAAAACTCGATCGAATCGGAAAGACGAGCCATACAAACTTCTACATCGCAGATGTTAGATGCCCAGTTGACACCAGATTATATACTGGTCAAGAGCTCCAAAGGGCAGACGCCATGGATTCAGTTGCATACTTTGCCCTACAAAGCATGGTGGCCTGGATTGAGCCCATGATAAGTCATTAGGCTTTCGAAATCTTCGCAGGTTACCTGTGGAAACGACTGCTTGTTCTAAAACTCGGCTATATACACTGTTGTCGAAAACAAATCTCGACTGCTGAAAGACGAATGCGGCCGCTTCCGCCGCTGTGATTCCGCCATACAATACACCAACAGGAGGCTAGACCTCCTTCTATTACCCACCCATCTCACAGTTGTCGATTCTTCATGCACCATGGTGACTCAGAGAGTCTACTGTGAGTATGTGAAGTCTTCATGCGAGTTGTTTGCCGCCGTGTGGCAGAATAAGCAGGTTTGATGCGGAACAGGCGACGTAGGTAGCGGCAACGGCAAGTAGTGACTACTTGTAGCGTGGGAATGAGACACGCCTTGCTAACCTGCTTTGAATCAACAAGTCAAGCTTGAACATTGAAATATGCCATCCTAGTTCTACGTCATGCCGCATCTCACTTATCTACCGCTGCAAGTTAACATGTTGCAACATACTCTCATTTCCAAGCCTGCATATCCAGCGTCATGGGGGACGTTTCAGCGATGATAGCCATCCAGAATATACAGCCACACAGCTAATAGTACTTCACGGATAGCTGCATCGAAAGCACAATAAGGGAGTTCGCCACGTTGCTCTAGCTTTTATGCTGTTGTCTTTGCTGGCTGTACTGTCACATGGCTGGAGGCTCTCGCTATATGTATCGGGCAGCGTGCTCTTGTGCCGCAACGCGCCAGTATGAACCCACAGGAAGTGGGAAGTCATGGTCTGGCATGAACAAAAGCATACCCCTCGAGTCGTGCATAGCCTTCGAGTCGTCTTGAAAAGAGCATCGGTACTAATAGTCGCCAAGCCCCAGTGCGGGTATACTTCCCCTCAGCCTGGAAAACTCTTACGGACCATGTTGACAGCTGACAGGAAGGACACAACTTGCTTCCTCGAGCCTTCTCCACCTGCCATGAGGCTTAATAGTGCTCGGTAAAACGAATTGTCATCCTTTCCATATCGGACTTGACCAAGCCTCCTCAAAAAAGAAGACAATCCATCTTTGGTCAAGTGTCCAATGTTGGAGAAGACAGTAGTTCGTGAAAGCCCGCATGTGGGAGAGGCGCTTTAAGCGTCCAGACCCCGATATGCGTGTGCCAATGTTTGGCGAGGACCCCTTTTGTGTCAAAACTCGAGTCAAGTCCCCCGGTTCGCAATCCCAACAGTTTCTGTGTGATGCAGTCGGTACATCCCACCGCTCTTCAGGCCAGAGCTTACCCGCAACAAACCCCGTCAGTGATAGCAGAGAGCACTGGGGCACATGGGGCAGAACAATATTTGATGATTCAGCCGTGATTGGAAAGCCTGCGAAGACAGATTCCTTGCTCGCCGTGCGGTTAGAAATCGCGACGCTTCCACACGTGCAATGAAACTGCGGCAAGTGACGTCGGCAGCTGAACGCCCCCACTGTCTATCATCATCGAAAAAAGCAATGAAAGTCAATGGTGGTTCGACACGGTGGGACAACTCCCCAAATGAGAATTGTTGACGTCTGATCAAACGCCACCCCTGGGACGCAGGCATGCAGGAACGAAACCAGTCCCATGCGGGTGTCAGGAAAAAAGCCCTCCCTTGAGGGTTCGAATTTCTCCGAATCCAGCTCTCACCAAAGAGCGCAACGATGCTTTTAAAATGTCCAAAAAGCTTTTTAGTCGTCTTTGGGTAGTCATTAATAGTATTCCGTAAAAAAAGGACTAGTCTTTCTTCGATCTGAGGATTTAAAAATTGGTCGAGTGTCGACGTGTTGATGTTTGCTATCCCTATATTTTGCCCGACGGGTGGGAGAGGGGGGCCGTTTTTTACTGACACCCACCTGCCAGTCTAAGCAGGTTGAGTAGAAAGGTGACAAATGTTACAAGAGTTTGGAATATTCTAAAGGTCTGCGCTTGTGATTGTATGACCCGAAGTTCTAGGAGCTGCCTTGGAAGCCTCGTCTCAAGCCGTATTGCAATTGAAGGGACCAAAACAAAACACCTCAATGTGCTAGTAAGACGAGACTAAAGGATTCCTCATGCATTGTATTGTCTTCATCGCTTGCTGTCAACCTCCGGCTGCAACCTCGCCCGACCCGTGCCGTACATATACTGGTGATTGTTTAGGCTGCGTAATAATCCAATGCTATACCTGTACAAGCTCTGGGCTGCTGGATCCAATGAAAATGATTGTCTATTCAATTCTGTATTTCTAAAGTGCGCACGCCTATCAACGGCTAAATTGCATAAGTTCTGCCGAATACAGACCTCTTTGCGACTCTCAATCACTTCGAGGGTGGTGTAGGGTAGTGCCACTGCTGGGGCATTATGATGGCATACGTGTACATTGACTTGACTGCAGCGCTAGTGGAACAGTCTGTATGGCTTTCCGGGCTGAAGGAGATCGGTGTTGAAGGCGAGAAGTACAAACCGGTAAAGCCTACGTACATTGGATTCGTTCCACCTTCGTATGCCACGAGCCGCTGCAAGAACGCTATGGGCTGAAGTGCATCAACTACATACCAGTCAATGTGGTAAGCCTCCACTGAAGAGACTTTCTTTCTTGTGGAATACATGGGTTTCAGTGCTTATGGAAAGCCAGAACTCAGCACAACTAAAGTCCCAAGACCATCGAATGTAGCAAGATTTTGTTGTGTCCGGGAATTTTTCTTATGCTTCCATTTATTCGCAGTTCATCGTCCTCCAATGAGAGGATACCGTCTCGGCCAAAGGGCGAACAACAATCGCGACGATGAGCAAATTTTTTAAGGTATATTGCAGGGATAAATTTCTTCCCTGTTAGTCTTCATTGGAAAATAGTAGCAAGTCAGTCATCTGAGGAAATTAAAGATGTCTTCATCATGTCTACGAACCCAATGGTGATGCAACATCGATTGTAGAGGGGCTTTCGTGGAAGCATCTAGCAGACCTGCTGGAGCTGACGACGCAAGTTAGTGGGGTGGAGTGCGCTACGTCGGAAGGCGCCGCAAGATCAGGCCATTGGCCAAGGCGAAGCGGTTAGAGCGACCGGATCGTTGAGCATGAAGAGCCTCGACCTTTCACGGACAACTACCGATGCACAAAGGGCCCGTCAACGGCGCAGCGGAAGGGGAATCGATTCCCCTGAAACCTGCTTCTGGCGACGCCGGCTCAGGGAGCCTCCGCTCATGTGCCGAGAATCCGTCGCATCGGTTGTACATCTGTGTAGATTACGTGGACTGTGACTCCATCCAACTCGTATGCCCGAGTCAATTCGCGCTTCTGCGAAGAGACCCTTTACGACGTCGACTTCCTTTTCTCTTTTTCTCTAACAACAAAGCAATCGCGCCGTCCGAACAGACTCCAAAACCTCCGATAATTCCCGCGAACCCTGACCATGGGTATCGGATGCTGCTCAGGCGGCGCAAGCCACGAGGCCGCGCCTCAGCTGGAGCGCGCAGCCGAGATCGACGACCATCATGACCACGACCACGACCGCGGTTCCGGACTCGGCGACTGCGCTTTGGAGGCTCCTTGCGCCGAGGATGGCGAGTGCTGCGATGACGAGAGCTGCTGCGACAACGACGCCGCATCTAGTGGCTCCGCGACCCTCACCTGCTGTCACACTGGCGATGAGCGCTGCAACGGTTAGTTGTGACTTGGTCGCCAAGGCGTATCCCAGGCTTACATCGTTGTGCAATATCCAGAGAAATGCATCCTCGCTGCCGCCGCACTCGAGTGCGAAAAGACGTGCGAGGGTGACGACGCCGCGCACGATGGTATGCTCTCTTCGCATTGACTCTTGCAGCGGAGCAGACGCTCATTTTCTTACCAGGCACTGCCAGCCACGAGCACCCTCACGATGACGACGGTCACCACCCTGCATCGGCTTGCAGCACGCACTTGGCCAAGGCCTTTGACCAGTACAGCGCGCTGCTGTCGTCCGCGCGCTGCATCTGCCGCGCCGTACTCGATCGCGGATGGGCCACGACCTGCTGCGGCGAACAGCTCAAGGAGCAACAGGCTGCCGCTGCTACCATCGCCGCCAGCGCTGTGGCCAAGACCGTTGACGAACGGGAAGGCAAGCGCGCCACCAACCGTAGCCTTCACCGGCACGATGGGCCCCATCATCATCACGGTATCAAGCGTCGCACTAAGAAGGGGCGCATCCAAGTCGACGACCTGGCCATTGAGTCCAAGAAGGAAGCCGACTGCTGCAGTGGTAACGCCTATGCAGTCGAACATGGTCATGGCCTGAAACAAGCAGATGCTCGTCCGGCAGGCGTGGATCTTGAAAAGGCCGAGGGTCTGGAGCACGTTGCTCTTGTGGTCGATGGCATGACCTGTTCCGGGTGCGGCAATAAGATGGAGCGCACTCTCAAGGCGCATACTGGCGTCTCCTCGGTGCGCGTCAACTTTGTCATGGGCTCTGCCGAGTTCAGCCTTGACACCTCTGCCGCCACTCCTGATGAAGTCATCCGCGACGTCGAAAGATCCACGGGTTTCCGCTGCACCAAGCTCTCCAACGATGACGAGACGGTCGACTTGTTGGCCTCTGGCGCGTCAGCCAAGGCGCTCGCAGACGTGTCCATCCCTGGAGTCACCCAGACTGCCATGCTCAACAAAAAGGTGGTCCGCATAACCTACGACCCGGCCATCATCGGCGCCAGGACCTTGGTGGACAAGGTCGGTGCGTTGTCGGGTGGACTGGCGCCTCTGCGCGACGATCCGAACGTGTCCAGGGGTAGGATGAGGCTCTACGACCAGCTCATCAAGACTATCGTTGCCGCTTGCTTCACCATCCCAGTCGTTGTCATGGCATGGGGGCATAACCTTGTCGATGACAGGACCAAGGCTATCGTTGGCATCGTCTTTGCCACCATTGTGCAGCTCATCGCCGTGCCTGATTTTTATCGCCCGGCAATTCTGGCCCTCGTCCATAGCGGCACCGTTGAAATGGACATGCTTGTTGTGATAAGCATCACGGCCGCATACATGTACTCGGTCGTCGCTTTCAGCTTGGCGATGGCTGGCAAGCCACTTGAAATCGAGACACTTTTCGAGACAAGCACCCTACTCATTACGCTCGTTCTGCTCGGCCGGCTTGTCGCCGCCTTTGCACGCATTAGAGCCATGATGTCCGTGTCGGTCCGTTCCCTGCAGTCAGCCACAGCAGTCATCGTCGAGGACGGCAAGAATACGGAGATTGACGCCCGTCTCTTGCAGTATGGCGACAAGCTAAAAGTCGGGCCTCACTCGGCCATCCCCACCGACGCCATCGTCCTGAGCGGATCCAGTGAGGTGGACGAGTCTATGCTCACGGGCGAGAGTGTCCCGGTCTTCAAGAAGGAGGGAGACGTGGTAATGGCGGGAACGGTCAACGGCACAGGCACCTTGGTCACGAGGCTGACACGCCTCCCTGGCCAGAACACCGTCACGGATATTGCGCAACTGGTCGAAGAGGCGGCCAATTCGAAGCCTCGACTACAGGACGTGGCCGACCGCGTGGCGAGCTGGTTCGTCCCCATTGTCACCTCCGTCGCTGTCATCGTCATCATTGTCTGGGTCGTTGTTGGTCTCAAAGTCCGCAACTACAGCGCTGGCAAGACCATCTCCAACGCCATAACCTACGCCGTCGCCACGCTTGCAATCTCCTGCCCCTGCGCCCTAGGTCTCGCGGTGCCCATGGTCATCGTCGTGGCGAATGGAATCGCTGCGCGTAATGGTGTCATTATCAAGTCTGCTGAGTGCACGGAGCAGTCGCGGCAGGTCACAGATGTGGTCTTTGACAAGACGGGCACTATAACAGAGGCCGACCTGGATGTCATGGAAGAGGAGTACTTTGCTTCCGATCCGGAAGAAGCCATTGCCATCTCCAAGGTCATTCTGGCTGGGAACAAGCACCCCGTCTCCCTCGCCTTGACCAAGCACTTCAAGCAACGTGCTACCCCCGAGGCCACGCTCACCGACGTCCGCGTCATCCCCGGTGCCGGTGTCGAAGCCACCTCTGGCGGCGCCGAGATCCGCGCTGGGAATCCCAAGTGGACCAAGACGCTGGCTCATGCCACCGTCGCCCGCCTACAGGACGGCGGCATGACCCTACTTGTCGTCACCCGCAACGCCGAGCCCATTGCCATTTTTGGCCTGCGCACCCGCCTCCGCGCCGAAGCCACCCGTGTCGTCGCTGAGCTGACCCGCCGTGGTGTTGCCATCCATCTCGTCTCAGGCGACCAGACGCGTGCAGTTGAGGCTGTCGCCGCGCAGGTCGGCATCCAGCGCGTGGCATCGCAGTGCACGCCTGTCGAGAAGCGCGACTACGTGGCCGGCCTCATGGCCAGCGGCAAGAAGGTCATGTTTGTCGGTGACGGAACCAACGATGCCATCGCCGTGACGCAGGCCAACGTGGGCGTGCAGCTCGCCGACGTGCTCTCTGCCAGCGAAGTCACCCGTGGCGCAGCCGACGCTGTCCTCCTCAATGGCCTCGAGGGCATCCTTTTCTTGCTGCAAATTAGTCGCGTGGCCTTTCGTCGCATGGCCTTTAACTTTGCTTGGTCCGCGACTTACAACGTCGTGGCAATCCTGCTCGCCTCGGGCGCCTTGGTCAACGTGCGGATCCCGCCTGCGTATGCTGGCCTCGGCGAGATTGTCAGCGTCCTGCCCGTCATTATCGCCGCGATGACGATGCTGCTGAAGAAAATTAAGACAGAGGACTTGCTCGCCGTAGCCTGAGGGTAGGTGTTGAGCTGTGCTGCCGTTAGGGCGCTGGCACGTTCAACACCTGCTGGGCTGGCGGCGACAGGCGGTGATAGGTGTGGACAGGAGTGGGCTTCAGCACGACAATGGTTTGGCTGCTTATTGTTGCTGCACCTGAGTACACATCCTCGACTTTCATTCTCTAGGGAGGCACATGGGAAACCACGTCGCTTCCTGGACTTGGCAGCCGCGGCTCTTCGACGCGAGACAAGTTATCAGATATCGTAAAAAGACTTTCCCCTTGGGACACATAGACATGACTCTGCACCTCATGCAAGTACATCCTCAATGATCTCGCCGCTAAAGCTACGCCACGTGTCATTCGTAGATAACACTCTGTAGTCCAACATCGTGATCGCACAACCGCCCGTCACGCATTCGGGCTTGCACCCGCCAAGTTGCTAAAGTCAACCACCGTGTACAGCTGCTGCAGCACATCGAGTTTCTCTTTCAAGTAGTCGCGCTGTTGCTGCTGCGTGCGCTCGAAGCCGAAGAGAAAACGGACGAGAAAACCAAAGTCTTCCATGCGGGCGCGGGCCTCTTCTTGCGTCTGGCCGGTGCCGCGCGGCAGGGCGAGGACGTCGGCGATGGTGCTGGTAATCTCGAAAAGTTTCTGCAGGAGGCCGCTACCATGGATGATAATACTGGCGCTGCTGTAGAGGCGGCTGACAAGACTGCGAAGTTGCGCGGAGAGGCGCTGGGCAGGAAAGTGTAGGGAGAGGCCCTCGTGGGTGTTTTGCGGGGGCGCAGAGCGCAGAAGCCCGTGTGACAGGGCGAGCTGCCATACTAGAGTGCGAAGCCAAAGGCGGGTGACAAAGAGATCGACGTGCTGCAGCTCGTTGAGGGTCCCATGTCCGCTGGCCACCATCTCGCGTTCGGCTTCGGCGGCGCCGGCTTCGTCCTGGTCGAGCTGGGCTTGCTTGCTCTCGATCCACTGCGCCGTCATGGCGGGGACAATTTGCGAGGGCTCCTGCTGCGCGGTCCAGTGAGCGAGCAAAGGCCCATCCATGATCTGGAACAGCTGGATGAGGCGATTGAAGCCTGCCGTCACGTACTGAGGCACGCTGCTGTCGGTGACGGGCAGACCAGACCTGAGGTTTATCATGATACACGGAAGCCCGGACATGATGCAGAGAAAGCGCTCGTGTATGTAAGCCTCCCAGTACATCCTCTGGCGGCGAGAAATCTCCTTCAGGCCGAGCTTGGAGTTGCTCTCGGAGTACTGGTGGATGTTGAGCATTTGGATCATGGCGATGGCCTCCCGCAGCATGGCGAAGCTGCGGTCGAAGCGCTTAAAGGCCATCAGGGAGATCTCGTTGAATATACACGTCATGATGCGCTTGACGGTGATGGGCATCTCACACTGCAGGCTGCTATCGTCTGACTCCCGGCCCAACTCCGCCTTACGATGCGCCCAAAGGCTATATCGTAGAAGCGAGGTCATCTGAGCCGCAATGTCGCCGTGCAAGGTCCACGACGTCTGGGTCAGGTTGATGGTGACGGATCCAAAGGCATGTACCAGGGCCGCGTCCTCGTAGTCAGCATGCATGTTGGCGATGGCGGCACGCATCTCGTCGGGGGTCAGGACGGGGTTGACGGGGTACACGAGCTGCTCATACTCGGGGAGGAGGCGCATAAAGAAGTCCTGGGAGAAGCCGGCGGCGGGCTCGAGGCGCGGGCCGACGGGGTCGACGATGCCCGCAATGGACGTCACAGCAGGAGCCTGCTGCTCGCTGGCAGGAGACGAGACCGACGGCGATGTGCTCGCCACAGCGGGCGACGTTTTGGCATTGGGCGCTTCGGCGGCGGCGCCGACTTTGGTGGCGGCCCTGTTGCGAAGCTGGGCGACGAGCCGGCCCCGAACGCCGGGCTTCCTCTTCGCCGGAGCCGGAGAGAACGAGCAGGCGAGGTTGAGGTGCGCGCATTGAGCACAGGGCCGGTCGCCGCTGCACTTCACTTTCCTGACGCGGCAGGCATCACAGGCTCGTGTGACCTTGGCGTTCATAAGAAAGGCGGCTCTCAACTCGCCGTTGGCTGGTGGGCACTCGTGGTGGCAAAGAACGGGAAGGCGCCGCGGCGCAGAGATTTCATCGTGAGGCGATCTGCGCTTGCCGGATCGCCAGCCTCTTCACGTTTAGTGCAGCGTTGCTCCCTTCTTCTTTAGTGCGAGTCGCTTGTATGCGCGTACGAGGTTGAGAATACGAGACCGTCGTCGTTGCTGCAATGCTAGTGGAATGTGGGGGGACCTCGAGGTTGGACAATTCAAGGTCAGTCCAGGAGCTTGTGTGGGACGGCTCCACTTCGGTGATCGTTGACTTGTTTGGGGGCCGAAGGGTAAATAGGCGGCCAAGTAAAGAGAGCTAGATTATCGTCCGTCTCCATGAGGAAATAATTAAATTAATAAGTAACTTAGCTCTTTTATTAGTATTACCGTATATATCTTCTCCTTTTTTTCTTTTTATATAATTTATAGGTAGCCTTTTGTAAGGCACTGGTGCGTAGAGAAACTTGCTGTGCTATATTAACTAAGAAACTAAGCTTGTAGAAGAAAACTCGTAGAAGTAGTTTAACGTTATATAGTCGAATAGCTGCCAAAGGTAGCTATTCAGATATAGCAACTGCCTACGGCAGTTACCGTGTAAGGAGTCCTTCCCCGCTTATATAAAATCCGTTTATATGTTAGCCTCTGTAACAGCTGCCAGAAGCAGCTGAACCTGTGTCAGCCTCTGTATTAGCTGCCTGGGCAGCTGCAGGGGCGTGTCTGTGCATAAGTCAGTGCGCCAGCGCAGCTGGCATGCTGATTATATAGAACCCCGAACATGCTTGTGCAAGCGATGCTCGCATCGTGATACCTTTTTACTCCCTATAAGTTATTAACTCATTCTTTAACTTTATAGCTTTAATAATTACCTTCTTACCTTACCTCCTCTATACTTTATCTATCTTACCTTAAAGCTTATACTTATACTTACCCTATAAGTTTATTTCCTTTATTATTATATATAAATATTAGCTTATTACTTTTTTATAATCTCTAATTAATCTTTTATAACTTATAAGTTTATCCCTTAGAAGAACGTAATACTTATTATTACCGCTCTTATATATATATTTAGTTTATTACTTTTAGTAATTCTATAGAAAATAATCTTAAAGATATTAATTAACTTATAAGTAACTAAGTAAAGATTATTATTAATTATAAAAGTATTAAAAAGAAGGAGAAAGAGAAAGAAAGCTAATAATAACAAACTTATTCCCCTTTAAAGACTTCTTTACTCCCGAAATAAATAGCTCTTATATGTATTTTATAGGCCCTCGTAAAAGAGTCACCTGGAATTGTAGGCCGAGGCCGTTAGTTTCCTTAGGGCTCGAAAAGTCTAAAGGAACCTGGCTTTATTCTATGGCTTTTTGCCTATGCGGATGAAATGCTTGACCTTCGCATTTTCTCTATATCAAGCGGGTTTAACTTTCTCTAATCGCTAGACCTGACGCTTAGTAGCCGTGCCTCGTAGAACTAAGAAACTGGCTGCCGTTATCCTAACAAGGGACAGGTTCTAAGTTATAGACCTGTAACAGTTAGGTTCCCAAGGGATAAACCGGAGGTGTATATTAGCAGAGAAGTCAGGGCGTCTGTTACGTAGGTGATAGATCACAGAGATCGTAACCTGGTATCAGGGAACTAGTTCAAGTAGAAGTAAGTCTAGATGATACTTATGAGTTGAAAGCTGGCTAGGTAACTATGCTATGGTGAGGATATTGGGGGTGCTTATTTTGTCGGGGAGATGGTACAGACCCCTGGCCCGGAAAAACGGAGGATAGAAAAGGTAGAGGATTGACGATGGCCTAACATTGAAAGGATATAAAGGGAGCATCTAAATCCCTAAAATCAGACGGTACCCTATGCGCTTTACATCATTTATAAGCTCTTCATAGCTTTCAATTAAGGATAGTCGTTTCCTCCTACCTTCTAAGACAGTGGCCTTTGCTGCCTTCGTCTCGCTGACTTACACGATGTGATTCCTCCTACCTTAAGCGGTTAACGCCACGACACTCGTTGAGCTACGAAGCCTACCAATTCTACTTGGGCAGGCACTTACCTATTGTCTTATGCATAGTCGTTGCTCTCGGCTTCTTGTGTGTTCATTTGCCCTAATAGATTATATACGTACGGATCACCTTGCGCTAGAAGGGAATCACTGGTGATTCCCTTATACTCAACGGTGATCTCAGTTAGCTCAGTAGTAATCATAACCCGATCACTAAATTAATTTCCCGCTTCTATTCCATACTATCCTTACTACCTGACTATTATATTATAACCTCTACCTCTTTATAGCCCTTAAGCCTTATTTTTTTATTATTAAGCTAATAAAACTTTTATACTAAAATTAATAAGAGTACTATAAGCCTTATATACTTTAATAATACTAAGAATAACCTTATTATACTTTACTATATAAACTATACTTTATTATATAAATTATACTTTATTATAGATATATAGATTATACTTTACTATATAAATTATACTTTATTATATATATAATTCCTTACTATATAGATTATACTTTACTATATAGATTATACTCCATTATATAGACTATACGTAAGAATATATTAAATTCGTTTTCTATATATACGCCTTAATATTCTCTTATTACTTTACTCCGTTCTCCTTTAAAATTAGATCTTTCGAAATACTGGCCTAATAAAAGAAAAGCATATAGAGAAGTCAGAATTCTCGTAAACATGGAAAATATATTAAATGATAGCAATAAACATAACCCAGAAGAAGAATCTTCTGGAGGGTCTGGGTTAAGTGAACCAGAAGGGATTTCATACTCAAGACGTGAGGCTCTGCCTACCGTAATGCAGACTAGAAGTGCATTTTATCGTCATGTCTTGATAGAAGTTGTACCTAATACTATCTTCTCTACTAGGAAGCATGGAAAGGATATTCCTAGAGCAAACTTCCCACGAAATTCTTATGAAATAATAAACCCTGCTATAAAATGGGCTATATCTTACTACGAAACAACGTCATGCTTTCTTTCTAAGGCATTTGGAGAGGACTTCAAAGCCGTTGGGTTTATGCCATTTTTTTTTGGTGAGGAATTCGGCTATACTTGGCATAATGACGTACCTAATAGGCCGGTTTTGATACCCGTGGACTTAAAAGGTAATCTGCATGATATTACAGAAAGACCTTGGCTAGTTATAGATCCAACTCTTCCAATCAGAGCGATCTATTTTCCCCGAGCTTATAATGATCCGCATTACCCTGGGTTTTGCTCGCTAGCGCAGGTGTGTTTTTATTTACACGCTGGCTCTCCCATATTATTTAAAACCGCATTGGATCCTTCGCGGGGGCTGTCCGTGCAGGAGGAATTTATCGACCATTTCGGATCAGAGGAGGAACGGAAAGCTATGTTAGAAGCCCATAAGAACGAAACAGGGTGGGATGGAATAAAGGTCGACGCAGACCACGGGATTGGTCTAGGCTACATGACACAGAGTCTGGCTATTGACCTTATCCCATGCATGTTATCTCTTTCAATCCCAAAAGAAAAAGTTAAAAGGCCATATGGTCAGCATATCTGCTATAGTTATATGCAATTATGGTCCCCCGGATTCACTATTCCGTTGACTGACTTCGATAAGGGACTCCCTACTAAGATTTCGGCTACGAATCATGATCTTCAGAAAAATTACTTAAGATGGTCAGTTGATTTTGAGAATATAAATCACCAGGGGAACTTTAAATATGCTGAGGCCTCGAGAAATCAGTGGGTTGAACTAATTAGTGCTGGTGCACAAGGTCTTCTAGGCATGGTCCCAGTACTTGGTCCATTACTAGCTGTGTCTTATGAGTTTGTACATAATGCGATAGCGTATCCTGATGACTTTATTAGGAGACATGAAGTTGAGGGATTAAGTACTGCAGAAAAAGACATAATTAAGGATCAGTTAGGATTACTAAAATCTATGATTTTAGACTAGATAATATAAAATAAGGTATTATAAGCTTTGGATTATAGTTATTAGAGGACATAATTTATAATTAATATAATTAATATATTTTAATAAAAGTAGTAATTTAGAGTAATATATTAAAGAATTAGTAAAATAAATAAAGCCTAAGGCTTAATAGATAATAATACTTATGGACCTTCTTATATTAAATAAACATATACTATAAATCTTCTTATATAAGGCTTATTATTAGTAACTAACGACCCGCCGCATGGATATGCCGTCTGTAAGGCAACCTATAAATAGAAAAGAAAGGAGACATAGCCTTGAGGAGGCTAGGGCTACGTAAAGAGTCTAGTACATTGGATCACGAGTAGCATAGTAACCCGAGCGAGCTAGGCTCACCGGGAGCGTTGTAAGCCATGCGCCCATGGAGTGCTTAGATCATAGCAATCTAACTAATTAATATAGCTGAATAGATAATTATACTCTAGTTATTACTAAAGTATATAGACAGATCTTTAATAATTAAACTTAGTCATTCATTACTAATTAAAGAGATTTTAGGACTATCTTAACGGATTACTCGTACTACTACTCTGTAACTGCCTGACTTACTTCCTGAGCAAGGCAAACCTTAGAACGCTTAAGGCATCCGTTACCTTTATAATCCTAAGATCGTCCTTATTTTCTATAGTCGTAGTGTGACGGGTTAGCTTCCCAAGGGATCAGGGCGCAGTTTTACGGTTAGTAATGGATACGAAGCTCAACGTCATCATATTTGATACACTATCCCCCAGCTGCTAAGACTG
Organism: Tolypocladium pustulatum; assembly: GCA_024340155.1. Lineage (NCBI taxonomy): Eukaryota > Fungi > Ascomycota > Sordariomycetes > Hypocreales > Ophiocordycipitaceae > Tolypocladium > Tolypocladium pustulatum. The sequence goes on from JALHBY010000091.1 coordinate 347,392, forward strand.
AGAACCTATATGCTTCGAGAGATTGGCTGACCAGCAAACTTGTAGGTGAAGATCCATCATAGCCTAAAGGCTTATATATGACGGGAAGACACTATACCAGTGCCTTCCGGATATAATGAATAGTACAAGCGCAGCATTAGCCGCCCACCACGGATTGACGTTGATGCATGATCGAGTCAAAGATCTCTGTAATAACTCAAAACTCGTGGGCTAACCCTACACTCAGTGATCACCATCAGGGACCTCGTGCCAATCGCCAGCACGCAAATCACCGGTACAAACCTCCTGCAACGTAGATTCTGTGAGCCCTAGCCATTCATTCAGGTTCGTATACTCTGTATTCCAAAACATCTTTGTATAACCAACAGCATGTGCCTCTATATAGATGCCTAAGCCAACGTATTAGCTCTCCGCTGCAAGCCCAATTTCCTTCGCGCGCTGCTGGCGAGGGTCATTACCTTCAATTTTCCAGTCGTCTTTGTCCAGATGAGGCAGCGGCATCTGCACAATGCAAATTCGTTCCAACTCACTAACGGCTATTTCGGGTCCCACAGACTGGTATCTGTTGCTGATTGAAATGGCCGAGTACCGTCCATGCCACGAGGCAGAAACTTTCCTTGCCGCTTCAGTTCATCTGGCGGGAGTAGATCAGCTCTGTAGACAATTGTTGGCTGCGGTTGAGAGTGAGTAGGAGGTGAAAACACCATCATTGCCTTGAACAGCAACGCCCCTTTAAACACAAACATGATTATCTCTATGCGTTGATTGAAAGCTAGAATGAGCAGCAATGTGATCCGAACCGTTTAAATGTCATGCTGAGCAGCTCATAAAGGCTTCTTGAGTAGTGGTCAGCAGGCTCAACTGAAAAATGTGAAGGTCTTACAGAATTGTTGACTTCGTAAATCTTGGACCAAGGGAGATATTCGCATAAACATTTGGCACTTTTCTGTATCTATCTATTTGTCTGTCGCAACATATTTGCAGCAAAGTGGTTCTTTATTGATTGTGAGGGAAGTTGTGGTGTTGTTCTATGTTTGACGAAATTCCGCGCTTCATAGTCCTGATTCGACTTGAGACTATTGATCCAGTCGAAATGCCATAAAAATGTGTAGTACACATCGACGATATAGCGCCACAAGCATGGACCACCAAAAAAAGTCAGAACCTGACGTCATTAGTAGGTCTTATAGCTATTATGAGCCTACTGTCACCGTACTGTGAGTAAGACTAGTTTAGAAAAGCTTAAAGTAACTCTCATCAACGTCGTAACGGCGGCTAATAACTGACAGGCAGTAACTACTATCGTCAAAAGAGAAGATGGTAGAAGCGATTGGCAAGGGACAGCTATGGCACAGGGTGCAGTTACGAATTATTACGATACGTTACTCGGCATAACCTAGCTAAAGCATAAAGTATAACCATAATATACGCATAATTGGGCAATATCTGGCAAGCAAGCGTGGTACTGGGGTTCCTCTCTGTCATTTAAAGACCTAGCCAACTCTTGATTTGATCGCAATACAGATATAGCTCTATATCTACCCTTTGACCTACATTTATCCAGCCATCATCGTCAAGGTAGTGTAGATGTTCCAATTACATTCACCCTTTACAGATGCTCGAAATTTAGAGAAACTTGTCCTTGAAGCCAATGTTTATTTTGTTTTCTAGCATCAAGACATTTGTTAGGTTACAGCGCGTCGAATGCGACCTTGATAGTATTAAGATTGTGCATGACACAATATAGACTATGTAAGCGCACATATTCGTAGCAACATATCAATGTCTCTTTCGATATAAGTATACTGTAAGAAACGATACGCGCCATCTGAAAAAGCTTATTGCTACGTCAAAATATGGGAAGATAGAATCACAGGCATTATGCCCGCCGCTGCAGGTCTTATAGTTCCGTGCAAGTCGATCGTATTGAGAATTGTTTTGGAACCTTGACCTGCTTGAGAAGCCAGGAAGCGCGAAGTTAAGCCTTTCACCTCTTTATGTAAAACCCAGAAGCGACTTTTTAGACGCCAACATTGGGATGCCCTGGGTCTTTTAATCGCCCCTCCTTATACGTACAACGCACTCTTTATACTTCAAACGCCAGGCAGGCCTTCACAAGAGCTAGCTGCTTAAGATTTCATATTGAGCAAGCATTCCTGCCGCTGCAGTAGGCATATATATATTTCTTAGATGAAAAAGAGATGAAGAAGACACGACAGCCACTTTGTCGGTCAAGTCGCACCACCTGGCTGTCTCGGCGCACGTTGGAAGCAGCCCGGCCGTTGAAAGGCATAGAGAACTCTCCACCACCACCCAGTGAGTGTAGTCGCCAAATCCAACATGAAAAATGACAAAATTTGCGGCTGCTGACATGGCACGACAGCTCATGAGGAAGGCCGGTTCTATTTCGAGGCTGCTGAGCATGAGTATCTGGGGGAAACCATAGACCTCAAGGGACTCAACGAGGACGGGGGTGAAGTCGCTGCCTACAGAGTCCCAATTCTCACGATAGAGGGTGAACGTCCACTCCAGGAAAGAAATGCAGTTGAGCTTCATTAAGGTGAGATAAGCACTTTTGCAGGAGACTTTTACTCCTCATACCAACTCATTAGTGATGGTGCAACTCTTTATGAATGCATGAACCGCTTTCAAGAATCTTGGAGCACGCTTGCTGAAAACAAGGTCGATCAACCCGCGGACGTCCTGCAGTTACTCGACAAACTGGAAACTGAAAGGAAGACTGTAGAACAAGCTGCGGAACCTTCGGAGGTGTACGGCAATCATCCGGAGCTGACGGATCATATGATGTACCAGAACATAACACTTGCACGAAGATTTACAAATCTCCCGACATACCTGGCGCTCGCAGCACTCACTGGACCACTTTGGAAGGGATGCCGAGTTAGCTTATGTTGCGGGTCACACAGTGGCTCTTCACCTGGCCGCTCAAAATACGGATTTGGAGAACTTGAAAAGAGCATATGCCATGAACGCATTTGCCAACCACTTCTTACAAGACTTGTTCTCGTCCGGCCACATTCGGACTCCCCGCCGGCTGTTGCACGGCTCAGTCACAGATTTTGCACAGCTTGAGTCAGATTTAAAAGGCAGTGTCCCGGATCAGGTCTATATTGCCGCAGATTACTGTTCCAAGGTAAAGTCACGCTACTCTTGCTCTGGTCTGAATTATGTACCAATGCATCATATAGTTCATGCGCGATGAAGAGTCCGCCATTGGACTTCAAGTCTATTCAGAAACTATAACACAGGAGCAAGGACAACCATCAGTCTATCATAAGGGCGACTCATGGCATTGCTATGGCGACAAGCGCCTAGGCGACTTGGTAAACACCGAAAACGCGAAGCGCTGCAGAGAAGCTGTTCAAGAATCGGCCAACGAGAATTATGAGGCATGGAAGCATTCGGAAGCCCCAATAACCGCTGACTACGCATTTTGGAGCAGGATCCCGCACGCCTTTGAAGACCAAGAATTGCAGCCTCTATTTAAAATGGTCAACGATACCCTTCGTATACGCGAAGATGTTGAGAATCGACGTTCAACTAGTTATACATCTTTATGGTTCTATGCGAATTCGACGATTGGTTTGCATCGGTGTAGAAAGTTCAGGTATCCAATTAAGATGTAGTCTAAGAGAGACCACCACAAGAAACTGCGATTGCTCATAGTGATTTCCTTTGCACTTGAAGCTCGGTCAACGATGAGGTAGTTTTGGTTCATATCAACTGCTGTAATTAATATAACGAAGTGTTATAGAACTACTTGAATAGGTTCTATACTACGCTACGGTAATCTACATACATTACTGTTATTAATCTTCTAATGTAGTGATCCCATAGGTTTCTAGCATATTCATGGCTTAGCAATGCCTAGGATCAGGCCAGAAGGCCTGCAGACGGGTTGAGATACACTGACCCTCATCCCGAGACCACCCCGCAGATCTAGGGGAGCTTCTACGCATGCATGAAAAGGGCCTGTTTTTTTCAAGGCTCCAACCGTTACTTCGTAGTAGTCGTGCTCGAGGTCTCTGCGCTATTAGTAACAGCGACTTAGGATGACTGACATAATGAAGCCGTGCCGCCCGGGTTATCGACAGGGGCTAAGTCAGTGGACGGATTCTCCTACCGTCCGCACTACGGTATCGCTGTAGTGCGGCCCGAACTTTTCGTGTGGGGTCTAGTCGGCCAGGGCAAGTGTATATATAGACATACGACAATTTTAACAAAGAGTATCCTGAATAGGTCTCAAGGGAATTCAAGTTAGCACGTAAGCAGAACATACGGCTTAATTTGCTCATATGGGAGACAGAACACCTAATGACGGAGGTGGTGCAAGGTTGCCCAGTGCGCCAAGGTTAGGAGAACACACGAAAGTTCGAATTCAATGCACACAGTGCAAAGCTCCAAGGCAGTACCTTTCCAAATCTAGGAACTAGGGGAATGTATATATTCGTCTGAGCTTGTATAAAGAGAGATCAACATAAGCTACACGCCACCATCTTCACCATCGTCTCCCTAAACGCTCTGCTTGATGCCGCTATAGAGACGTGAAAACTTCTGCAGACCTTGTGTTATAGTGTAGTGTGTATAGGCTCTGCTCTCTTAGCTCCTACGTTTTAGCATAATAGCCACAATAAAGTAAAACTTCAGAAGTCTAACACTACTCAAGATTTAATAACGTATCAGAAGTCTACTTGGCATACTTAATAAATATATACTTTACCACTCTCTCGTACAGGCCCATAGATCTTCAGGTTAACGTACCGTATGCTGCGATTATTCTCAGTACTGGTACCGTACTTTCCCCCAAAAAGGCTTAACTGTATTATGTACTTCAAGCCATAATTATCATTAGTAAAATCATAATCATAATAATGTATCTGTGCACAACACGAGGTCATACAGTGCGCAAAAAAGTTGACAGAAGCCAATTAACAAAACGCAACTAATCCACGGTATGACGAACATGGTTGAGACGGCACTTGCAGCAAAGCTCCCTCCAATTGAATCATAACTCTTGCAAAAGGCAGAGAGAGCTTTCTGAGGCACGAAAGTATATAAGCAGCGCTGCGTATCTCTTTACTAGTCTTTAGATGTTCCATTCACAGCTCAACATTCAAAGCAAAAGTTTGGCCCAATAAGTCATGGCTAATAACAACCGTCCTGCTCACTGGGGTAAAGGTGCCTCGGGCTCCGCCCCGGACACGGATGATAATTCGACTCAAGCGCAAGTTTATGGCTTATGGGGAATTGGAGAGCCTACTAAAAGAACGGCCCGCGTTGCAGTGCTAAACGAAACCAATATGCCGATAATCAGTTGTGCACTTGTACATAAATACAGCGACGTATTCAAGAACCGTGAGACATGGGCTGCCATTTTCCCAGGCAAGCACTCAGACTCCGAAATGATTGCTGAATATAATACGGGATGGGCAACAACTGGTCGAGATTGGTGGCTCCTGACCTGGTTCACTGAAGATTTGCAGACCATGTATTTCACAAACCCAAACAACTTCAGAGGCCTTATCGACAAACTAGAAAGCTTTGGTCCTGGGGTTGTCAACAAGATTTCAGAGACTATTGCTTCTATGCTAGCCACTAAAGGCAAAGCCAGTGCTGAACAAAGTCAGATGGCTACAGACCTTGCCCGTTCATTGGCTAGAGCGACTTCGGACCATATCTTCAACGCAGAATCTACCGACGGATTTAAGCAACATATTTTGCGGGAGGAGGATGAGAACGAACTGACTGAGATTGTTATCAACTCGGACTACAGCGTGACTTTCCGATCAAAATCGGGCAGAAGCGATACCGTCACCAGTACAAAGGCCAGCAGCAGTGATCAGTGATCTTCAAACATATGAATGCACTGAGAAGAGCAGACTTTTCTTATTTTGAGAAATATCGTGACATTTACTCAGTTGATTGGTGGCAGGGCATCTCGACAACGAATGTATTTGACGTTAGTCTTTTAGGATGAGATGTCAGCGACATCTGCAATGGCGGTAGTGGGTGGAAAGACCGAGAGGATGAAGCTGTTGGCATAGAGGATGGAGTTCTCCACAGGAGTTTAAGCTCGTCCCACAGACAGCTACGGGTTTTTCATTATCAGATGAATACATTAATTGATGCGTCCATGCATTGCAAACTTGAGATTGGAGAATGTTTTGTAGACCATGCTTTGCCGTATAATACTGAGACAAGATGCTAAGTGCTGATACATAGAAATGGGATCAATAGGGGATGTCTGTTTCACTTTGTCAATGCATTCCTGACGGTTGCAATAGGTTCACCAGCACCATGACCCACGATTTCAATGCTTATAACTGACCGTTGACGAATTGTCAGGGCAGACGATTTCAGCTAAGATATTCTATTCTATCATAGTAAACCGCTAATACCCCGTCTACGTTCTGTTGAGGACGAATTTTTCTAAAAGATAGCATAGAGCATACTGTTTTGCCAATATTATTATAATATCTGTAGTAACAGACTTGTATAAGCGTCTAAGGCTAGAAACGAAGTAGTTACAGATTACGGCGCCGGGGGCTCACAGTCTGCTTCAGATGGCTGGTTATAGTGGCACAAGGCCCGTCCTGTGATCCTTATCGGGACTATCACACGAGGTTCATCCGGAATCATCAGTTGTAGATCATTCAATGGAGTTTGCAGGCTTTTAGCTTTCAGGAAAAGAACTCGATATTCTACTTTAATACAAGCGGTCCCTGACAAGCGAACGAGAAGTACTGCTACTTGACCTAAAACCTATGTCCATGTATGTTTTATGCTATCATTAAAAATTCATTAACGTATAGATTACCTTGTCGCTGGGTATTTAGAATCTTCCTGGGCTTCGATTCTTTTTGAACAGGTTTGAGGCAGCGAAATTATGCCGTATCAGAAAGACGTTTTCTATCAATTCACACAGTAAGTAAGTGGCGTCAACGCATATTGTAACTGCGGCGCAATGTAACGGTGGCAGTCTAGCAATGCCGAATCCCCTCCACTGGGCAGTAAGCTCTACGACGAAAGCATAATGTTTCTACCTTGCTAATAAATACCCCAGCTTTAGAACGCTGCGAAGTTGCTTTCGCCATGCAAGCCGATCGGAAGACGCAGCCTTCAGATAATGGGACGCCCTTGACTGCTAATCAAGTGTCCAAAGCGCCATATTTACTACATGTCATCATACCCGCCAATGTGGCACCTGGAAGATCTACCAGGCTTGGGTTTACGCATTGAGCCTGAGTGCCGCCTTCTAATATGTTGCCAACCTGGCTGCAACTACGCGCTCTCCATCAAACGAGCTCAAGTATCGACGCATCTAGGTCACTATCATCATATCCCGTCAAGCGTTCGGAAGGGGTTGACGCAATTCCTCGATTCGCTAGAGCTTCGGAACCCCAACGAGGTGCCCATGAGGGCTGATGGAACTCTAAGGCATGGTCTTTTAGGGTCTCAACCAGGCTTTGCATGCCGATGTTGTAATTTCAGAAGTACCAGCCTCAGCCTCATGGAGAAACACTGTACTGAAATGTTGCAAATGAATAATGACTCTCCTCGTCGCCGCGCTCATAGAGATTTCCATCAGCGTGGTACTTTGTTCGCTTCTGTGTACCTTCAAGCCTGGGCTGCAGGCCCCAATCAGAAATACTGGATCATTGAGCACATCCCGAACTCTGCGCCTCCTCGTCTGAAACAAGAACGCAAGGCCGGTGTGGAATGCTAGCGATGCGAAGTGGGATACAGAAATGAGTTACCGTGTGATTTAGTCAGTCTTAGAGTGCGTACCGATAGAGGATTCGTGATCCGCCAGGACTTCATGCTTGGGCTGCACATCATCTGTCACACAGATTCCCTGGCAAAGTACTTCGGCGCGCCTTCATTTCATGTTAGTATAGATCAGTCGGACTATGCGGCAGTCCTGAATGGGATCTCAGGCACATGTTACCGACGTCGCGTCGTTATCCGCTAGGTTCACTGATAAATGGTAAGAGCGTCTAATGCAGAACCCAGCTCATTAATTGAGCTCATACAAGGCCAGCGCGGATAACGTTCAGAGGGTGTAGAAGTGGCCAGGAGCTTACAGTACGTCTTAATTCGGGCTTGCGATGACGATCTTTATAGCTAAGCTAGTATTTAGAGTTTGTAAGTTGTACTCCCAGAGCGTTCCCATCTACTTAGTTAGATTGGCCGTCAGCGGCTATATAATTGAGAGTATTTCTTCATAGGCTGCTTCTGCCAGGCTTATTTCGCCGCGGTACCTGCAATACGCAGGAAAGAAAGCGCTCAAATTAGGCGTAACGTGTATTCCTTGACCAGACCAAACGATGAAATGAGAAGAAAAGCCTCTGTATAATGACCACTTCGCCATACAAACACTTGATCATGAGCATTGGGGGGTTTAAGTACAGAAAGGCCAATCAAATGCTAGAGCATATCATAAACATATGATGGGTATTGTAGAAATAAAAAGAGACAAGTGGGCCTTTATTTGATGGGTATATTAGCCTAACGCTCAGAAGCGAGCAGAGCCTATAAACGCGGCACCTTGGAAACTTAGTCGGCACTTATCCGAGACCGACAATTTATAGGTACCCAGTGCGAGTAGCTGCCTTTTGCGGTGGCCTGGCATATTCCCGTTATTGATTGAGATCACCTATAATAAGCAACGTAGCACAGGTGATACATAAGATGCGACGTTTCTTTCAAGATCATTCATTGGTTTTTCTCCGCGCGACATTGTGCTAAGGCTTCATCCTCAGAACGCCTCTCCGTCTCTTTCTGGCGGACATGCCTTCTACTGCCACCCCGGCGCCGCCAGAACGCATCTATCAAACCTTCGAACTTTTGCTGGCTGCGGCTCAGGAAATAGCGAGGAACGAAGGATATTCGATAATAAAGTTGCGCGCCTCAAATTACCATGCGGGAACGCCTACGAGATATGACCTGGGTTGCGGGCGAAGCGGCACTAAGATGAGCGGCAGGTCGAGGAAGCAGGACCCAGCTAAGCGGAGAGCGCCCTGCACTTTTCGCGCCAAAGCTGTCCGTGAGGTGTCGTCAGGGAATCAATGGCGATACACGATCCAGGAACTACGTCATAATCACGATCTTTGCGCCTCTCTGGAGAACGACGACCCAATCAGTGTGCCGTCTGCGACCGTGACGCAGCACATATCCGGACCAGAGCACAGCGATGGCGACATGGCGCAAAATCTGAACAGGTTACAGAGGGAAATGGTAAAGATTGAGAAGCGAGTGCATGACCTCGAGGTCATTGTCGGAAATGACGAATCACATTCCGATTCGTCGAGCCGAGCGCCTCCAGGTTTGGATATGAACATGCACGGCAGCTGGATGGGTGAGTTAGCACCGTACTTTTTATCTTCCGAGATTATGTAGCCGAGTCTGTCACTGCAGGATTGGTTTGTGTCTGTAATGTAGGATTGGTTTGTTGTTTTGGTATGCTTATTGCAATTAGAGAGTAACATTAGTGTCTGGAAGCTTTGCACCAGAATCTGAGCGTTTCAATGCAAGCCCTTTGAGGCATGGCATTTCAAACGTCCCCCGGGCCAGGATAGTGGGATGAACTAATTGGAGTTGCTGCTAAGTTGCAACGTTATGCGCTGTTCGGAGCTCTAGCTTACGACGCCTTCCTATTGAAATTAGCAAAATGGAGCATAAGCACGTATCGGCGCTCCATGAAAACACCATAACAGAAGGGGCTGAAAGCCATGGTTTATCCAGGTCTTTATCATAAGAGCCATTTCTCGCAGGCGTCGTTCTGCTTGAAGATTGAAAATGGTCGGCTGAAGAGAAATCTTGAAAGGGTCAGCAACTCCATTCAAGGTATATGCAAACCCAAGCCTGTGCCCAACTTAACATAATAAATCGCCATTTGATGACCAATAGTTGACGCTGCCACGCCCACCATCTCAAGGTATAGTGATGAAGCAACAGAACAAGGTACGATAGGTTTGGATTCTTTGTCGTACTGGCGATAGCGTGAGAGGCTCAAGAGCAATGAGTGTGGAGCGGGTGCGGTAAGCTTCCAGCGATTCATTCTGCCGAGCATGAAGAGGCGGCATGAAAACACTTCGAGCTCTAGATGATTGAAATGTAGCTATCGGTCAACCTTGTTAAGTTTTATGTGCTTTTCTATCAATTTGCGGTGGCGCTATGACGGTGCTGACAGGTGGAAATATGCGTGAATGGCATCATGGTCGATTACACTAAATCACCACCCACTCCACCTCCTCGAGTCCATACACGCCGACTATATCAGCGTTCTGAACACCTAGCTGCAGGGCAAAACCCGCCCAGTGTCAAATATGCAAGATTCGTACTTGAATATAACTACTGTTAGCTACCACGATTGAGATCCAAGAACACAATCGCAGCTTTTGTGCGAAACTCGAGCTTGTTGCGACACAAGGGGAGGTGGTTCTGGAATATTTAGGGCTTTTTGCCTGCAGACACTTCATACTCGACGTACAAGAAGGGCAGGCCCATCAGCTGCACCTCGATACAAGGCTGACATGAGCGCTTCTGCTGCCTTTCTGGGGTCTCTACGTGTCACGCATGTGTAGTGGGCCCAGGCTGCTGCCTGCTGCTCAAGGTTAATTGTTCTCTCTCTCTTTATATATATACACATAAACAATCCACAACGTGTGTGAAACCGAGAGTTGCCCACTAAGCACGATCAGACACTCAGGGAGCTGAGTTCTACGTAAGAATACTCGGTAACCCTATCAAACGATAAGTCGAATTCCGCTCAACTATGCCTCAGACTGATATCATCATCTAGGGCGAGTAGAGATGTCTTGTCATGTTACTCTTGGAACTGGTGGGAGAAAGCTTGTTATAACTTTGTGCATTGGATCCGGACAAACTTGGGCGTCTGTTGCGTCTGGCAGTGGAGCAATCCATTAAGATCTATGGAGTGCTGGAGATATTGAGCTTATTGGTAGCTTCCGCCAGCTTTGAGGGGATATCGTCATCGGAAAGCCCTATGATGGAATCATGATACCCTGTTCAGTGTGGTAAAAATTGATTCTTGATACTGAAGCTCCCTGGATAGTAGTTATAGTATATAACGCTTCGTATCTGGAAGGTGTGCGTGGACCTTTATGTATAACTAAAGTGTTATTTATGGAATTGACAGGATAGCCTTTTATTGACAATTTTGTGGTCTTTAGCTTGAACCCAGGGAAGGTATGCATGGTGACGAACTCATGGCATTACTATCAGCGTTCAACTTTGTTTAAGCGTACTGTACACCAACGGTACTGTGTCCCGGCAAGACAAGAGCAAAAGCTGCTTCATAAAGTTTTTGCTTAGACTATCTCACAGATCCCAACTTGATACGTTTAATCTTCCTCTCCCGCCGTTGGTCAGAGCTCCCCGTTGTATTATCGTACGGCTGAAATTGACACTTAAAGTATATTTAATTAGCTGACTCTATTTTATAGAGCTTACATATGAATAGGGAGATGAAGGAATAGTCCATTACGCTAGTGCGTTACAAAGAGTTCCAGATCTTGAAATCATAAATAACTGGGAGGCATCCTCCGGGAGGAAAAGTTTGTACGAATGTTAGGGTAATCAACAGGCCGAACATATCTCACATAGGTACCAAATAGTGATGGTACTTAGAGAACCTGACCAATATAGTAGGGAATTATCTACGTCCAATTCAGGCTAAAGCCTTGTCCCTTAATAAAAAAAAGTAGAGAAAAAGAAGGCTGAAAATGAAAGTGGTGGGGGTGGGCTGGGAGGAGGCGGGCGAGATTTCTTTTACTTTGCCTATGAGAGCTTGAAGGGTACGTTAATCGGAGCTCTCGGACATACATGACGAAGTCGGGCTACCATTCAGAGGGTTGGCTGGGGTCAGGCCCGGTAAAAATGCCCGCAGCCGCAGCCAGATGACAAGAGGCCCCTGGCGCAATATCTCGTCATAGTAGAGTATCCCACGAGCAATGAATGAATTAATATCAGCATCGGACCATCTGAAAGGCACGGCAAGCGAATCTATCGCAAAACTTGATACGCCAGCTACGAACCGGTGAACGACAGAAAGTGACCCCTAGAAGTGATAATATCAGGTCTACCAAGTCGAGACCGAGGCCAAATAAACGGAGCGCACACAGCCGAGGGTTTTCTTCTACTACGGAAGAAATGCCTGAGCCTCCCTCGGCATACGTCATTCACACATGAATGTATAGGCGGGCATGCCAGTGAACTCACTTATCCATCAGGCATTTACGGCGGCAATAGAAAACGTACCCATTGCGCTGACCTTTTAAGGCCGAGCATTTAGATTCTCAAGTATCATCAATATTCTAGCGCCCATACAAGCTACAGGCATCGTTGATTTTGAGCATATAAGATAAATCCTTTTCTCCACGAGCAAAACCTCGAAGCTGAGGTAGAATGGACACGCCCCGTCGAAAGCTTCCGAAGACATGTGAGGTCGAAGATGGGAGATGAATACTGGGGAGATTATAGCCTGATAAAGAAGAAAGATTGGAGCATATCAGACTTCTGAGAGAGTACGCTTATTTTCCGCTGAGCTAGCATGATCCTCAATTCTAGATCGGCCCATCGATAAGTAATCCACTCACAAAGCACCGGGAGAGCAAATCGAGGTCGTTCACATGTACACGGGCGGCAGTGGGCTTCCATTATAGCAACGACGGCAGTATATTCTCGATTGGGACAACAGGAAATTGCTCATTAATGGGCATAAAATAGAAACTCTTGTCTACGCCACCGAGCCAAACTTCCTGCAGCTAAGGATAAGAAATCACGAATGGAACGACAAAAGGACAACGCAGCATGATCTCGGCTATAATGACAAGGGGCACCTTTGTACGCAGGCACCAGGTCTTGGACAGAGTCCAAGGTTTTACGAACGCTGTCGTGTGAGAACCTGTATAGCTCGTCGACTGAAACAAGACAAAATCCGGGAGTAATTGCATTGTTTACCGCCTAAGTTCCCCAGTTGGTGGCGAGATATGACAAAAAGTTGAAGGCTAAGCCAAAGCAAATGCAGACCCCGATTGAGTGGCGGGTAGATGCGTCCGCATTTCTCAGCACTTTTTCACTGAACTCTGTTCGTATTTCAATACTGGAGATGGACGCTCAATAGCATTTGGCTTGGGAAACCTTTTGTATTATTCCAAACATGAAGTGCTGGCGCAAGGACCTCGTGCCGGGCTTTAGGTAGGTGGAGATTCATGTAAGCCGGTCCGTCAGCCTCGAGTGTATGCTCTCAGAGGTCAAGTCATGCGATGGCAAGGACTAGTAAATGCCCTAAAGCTCCAAGTGCCAGCCGTTGAGAAAGAGTGTGCGTGCGGATGTACCTGGTGACGAGGTCTGCCATGGAACCCGTCGTCATTGCGTTCGAAAAAAATACTGTTTCTCTTGGCTTCAGGGCTGCCTTGTGCACTCATACCAGTCTAGACAAGTGTCAAGTCCCAAACCAAACTTGGAAGCACTACTCCAAATGCCAAGATCGAAGGATGGCGCCATTAATGCGTTTAATGATGCTCACATCGCCATACGTTGGCATAGCTCTGGGAGGGTCGGAGCGCTCCAAAAGTGCTAAGGTCGTCAGCGAATGAGCTTCATTCAGATGCTTAGTCGGCTGCTGCAGTATCCAGTAATCGGCGTAGTACACAAGTTTCTACAGTCCATAACCCGCAAGGACTTTTGGTCAGATGTACAACGTTGGGCGAGATTAGTATTACGTTTGTGAGGCAAATCGTAATTCGGAGCTTGAAAAGCTGCTTGGCGTCAAATCACTTGTCTGCGATGCGGCACTTGTCCTTGCACTCAACTGGGTGGCAGGTGGCTGGCAAGGGACTAAATGTATTAGCAGAGCTCTCCCCATCGATATTGGCTCGATGTTGTGCGACACAGGTAAGTTTCAATTAGTGCACGCCCTCAAAAACTGGTCCTTCAGCCAAGAAGCCCCTCTTGTCATCATTTTCGACGGATGCCTACATCTACCTATGTCCGTTTTGATGTGGCGTTGGATCACTTTCAAGGCTTCTTTAGCCCAAACAGCAGCAATGGTACGAATTTCACGGGAAAGCAGCCCATTCATACAGTGCCTATATGATTGACATTTCTGGTATGATTCAAAACATTCGGCAGTTTCACCTACCGCGTGCCGCGTCCTAGCTAGACGCTAAGTATCTTAGACTTCGAGCTATGGCCGCGCACGCGGCTCCCTTTACGGCATCCGTCCCACCAGAGCCACTTGGAAGCAAGGTTTCTCTACACTTTGCTACCAGTCAGTGAAAGAATGAAGGCGACCTCTAGTCATAGCATAGTAAAAATCAAGAATGCTTTGAACACTTATTGCTACGACACCTTTTACTCGCCGAAAGCCCCTCGCTCGCTACCATACGAAGTCAAAAAGCCAGTCCAGTGAAAAGTAGCCAATGCTAAGTAGGACTTGGTTGCGTATGATCTCCGCCTAGCATAAAACCTGTCAGCATACTCATAGCCCCTCAGTCACTCATGGGATCTGATATTGGAAAACACATGTAATGAGCGGCGTTGTTGCACTGCCGTCTGTACTATCATGACAGAACATCGCCAGTCTCAGAGAGTTCTCTTGTGTTGTACTGCAGTCACGGACGAACGTTACCTCGCTGCCTGTCTCTGTGTGTATCTTCAACATAGCTCATATAGTGCGTGGTATAGTGAGAAGCGTTTTATCTAAGGTGATTTCCTCTAGACCTCGAGGGATTGTATCCAGTCTAGGCGAAAGCTGATTGTAGCCTTTGCCCCAAGTTGACAGGCGTAAGAAGACAGTTGCGACAGCTGCTGAAGCTACTGCAGCAAGGGAAATTTGACGCTGGAGGGATTGACATCACAATCACAAAGTCAATGCCGGTGCTCAGAAGGCGAGAATAATGTGTAAAGAAAATACTTAGACTGAGCAACCTGCTAGAAATCACTGAAATGCTTTGTACAGCGCTCAATATGCAAGCTGAGTGATGTATTTGAGCGGAGAAAAGGATGAAGCTTGTGAGGATTATCCTAAAGCTTCATGTGCGGCCACCGTACAGATACGTTGTATCGGGATTCAAGTGCCAAGGACGCTGCGGCGGGCACCAATTTTAGCAAGATGAGCGGGGATCCAGAAGTAAGTTGCCTTGATATCCGCTCCGAGTGTATAAACAGTACTAAGTCTCGTGTTACCAGGGGCAGTTGGCTCTTAGCTCAAAATCAGAACAAGAGCATGCCATGATTGGTCTTCAAATATTCCTGAGAATGCCGATTATAAGAATTGGTGTCCGATATGCCATGACTACCGGATTTGCTGGGCTTGTTTCTTCAAAGCGTAAATATGTACTTTGATTTAGAATTTTGAAAGTACGTTTCGTGAATGAAGAGGAAAACTTACGGGTACTCAAAGCACGCATTGCTGGTGTACAAGACTTAAGTCGTTTGATAGACAGGTAATAGACGAGATGCTGGTAGACAATATTGGCAGATGACGGCTGCTACTCATATGCTCAATTAGGTACCATTCCAGGTGTTGCATTACAAAGTATTGCGGTCGAGGGAACGCGTGTATCTTCCTCATTACATCTACGCGCCATGTTTACCTCGCTTGAGTGCATGGCGCTGGCCACAGCCTTATGCTGCCTTATGTACAGAGACCACGCGGCCATGATACTTTACACACCACCTTCAGTGGCTAGCTAAAGCTACGAAAAACTCCTGCCATTGCCATATTGAGCTACCTAGGAATTAGACTTTGGGACCGGCGACATGAACTACCTCCTCACGAGTGAAACAAACGCGTGGTCGTCATCCGCTAATGTTTATGAGGGTTTGGTGGCTGGAAGAAGTGACCGCCAGCCACACGTAGCCCCAAGCCCAGCCGCAGCGCAACTTTCCAGACCCTCACTAACTAATGTCCCGTATGCAGAGAGTGCGGAGCTTTGGCTGGCGGAACTGCTTATTCACTCCATCCTTGGCGAGTGTTTTATCTTCCTTGTGGGGGGAGGAATGTGACGAACTCTGAAGTAAAGAAGACTGTCGGCGTGAAAAGTTTGCAGCAGCGATGAAACACTCGAATGCAAAGACAACGGAGTAAAGTCTTCATTGGGCTCATTACCTGTATTATCATGGCCCCTGCGCCCGCAATTGGCTTGGCCTGCCGCAGCTTTAGTGACCTAGCCTTCTCTCCACTTTCAGCTGCAGAGTATGACCGACCCCCTTCGGCTTACACATCGCTCGGCCGCTGAACTTCCCGTCGCCACTTCGTTCTCCCTGCTGATCTCTATAAGATTGGCCTCTCCCTTCCGTCACTGCTGAATTCTAGGAGGATGGCAATGCGGGTCCGGTCACTTTGAAGGAACCCGTAGACGGTGACGTCTTTGGCCAAAAACATAACATTGAGCATGTCGAGTGCCGAGCCCTTGTGCCTACAGCATTGTCAGCCTCTTTGCGACGACAAGCATGCGGCCTTCCCGTCCCTCGTTCGGCAGCCCTGTAGTGCCAGCCCATGCCACTATGTCACTCCTCCTTCAGCGGGACCACAATCTCCTACAATCCTCTCGGCCGACTCTCCAGGAAAGCGTCATCCCCGTGCCGCGACAGCCTCTGAAGTGGCTTGTTTGGGGAACAACGAGAGTTTCGATGCAGGTGCTTCCGAATACGCTGATACAAGCGCGGTCTTGCTGTCTCAGCTGCAACAATCAAATGGCACCGCAACTATCTCGGAATTTGCTTATAACGTCGCACCCCAAAGCTTCGAGTTGAGCAATGGCGCTTTTGAGAAGAGTCCCTCATCATCGGATGAAGACAGCCTCGGGTTATCCTTGAGAAAAGACTTGACTAGCTCGAACTCTCCAGGGCGAGCATATCGCTGCGCTGGCGGTGAAAATACGAGCGTGTACAGAAATAAGAATGAATCGCTCCCAATGCCGAGCTGGTCTAACATGAAGACGAAGGCTGGAAAGGTTCGTAAGCGTCTGCCGCTTGCTTGCATGTCGTGCCGCCGCATGAAGATCCGTTGTTCGGGAGCGGAACCAGCTTGCGAACATTGCGTCAGATTCCGCCTTTCTTGCATCTATCAATCAACGGTACGGAAGCCTAAGTCACGATTGAATTATATGGCCGCAATCGAACAGCGTCTTCGAAGCATGGAGGAACGCATGGTGGCGATGGACCCAGCGGCCAAGGAGCGTACTACATCACCGTTCGCAAGTGCCAGCAATATGCGAACCATGTCCAATACTACAGCTGAGATTGACCCGCTGTGTGGCGATTGTGACGGGGCTGCATCAACCAAAGGTCCAGCATTGCTGATGGGATGTGCACCGAGTCCAAAGCCACAAGAAATTGACGGCAACAGTGTGTCGTATTCCGTCAACCTTCGAGACAGAAGCCATAGCAACTTGTTCTCTGGAGGAGCGGAATCTCTCCCGCCGTTGGCCGTTCAGGAACACCTCGCCGAGATTTTTTTCGACAAAATAAACGGCCAAGTCTTCTACATCCTACACAAGCCGACTTACATGCGTGACCTAAGGTGAGTCACAACAAGAAAGAAAATGCCAAACTGTTGGTCACAGGTAGTTTCGGTTCATCCTGGGTTGAACCATGCCAACAGCGTATAGATGCAACGCGTTACCGCCAGTGCTGGGGCTATCCGTTTGCGCCGTAGCCGCACGGTTCGATACAAGCTTCGAAACAGGATCGCTGACGCCACCATGTCCACGTCGGGAGGAATGGGCGTGTCAGGCTCGAGCCATCTGCGAAAGACAAATTGCACGGCCGGATACCGCCATTGTCACCTGTCTACTGATCCTTGCTTTGCACGAGTTTGGTGCGTGCCGTAGTAGACAAAGCTGGGAGCTCATTGACGAAGCTATACGCATGGCACTGGCTCTCCGGCTCCATGAGGAAGTGGAGCATGGCTTTCCGAACGTTAGACCCGAAGTTGGTCCCAGCTTCATCGACTGCGAGCTTCGTCGACGGCTAATGTGGGCTTGTTTTCTGATGGACCGCTTCCATACGTTTGGCTCTCATAGGCCGCTGATCATCAAAGAAGATTTCATGCGTATCCAGCTTCCCGCCAACGAAAAGTACATAGATTTTGGTCTTCCCGTCTACACCGAATTGATCGACGGCCAAAGGTCACCTGCTGCCACTGCGACAAGCAGAGAACATCTCCATATGGACGACAGCATGGATGCAGCAGCTTTTACAATTCGGTCAATAGCAATTTGGGGTCGCATTGTTACGTATGTCCTTGAAGAAATGGACAGAGGACGAAGGTGGACGCCACGGTCCTATGGTACTAAGCTCACGGAGGATGTGGAAAAACATGCCAAGACCATTCCTGCAAATCTGCTTTATTCCCAAGAAAACCTGCGACGACACATAGGCGAGGGCAAAGCCAGTCAGTACCTGCTCCTGCACCTGTCGATGGAGCAGAATGCGCTGTTCCTGCATCAGGCGGCTTTGGCGTTTACGAGAGAGCGAAAGCGGAACATACCTCGTGGCTTTCTCTCAATAGCGAGAGAAAAAGCCATCATAGCAGCCCAGCGCATATCCAGCATTCTGATGGATGCCGAGAGATACCAATGCAATTTGCTAACACCATTTGCGGCATACTGCGCCTCCTCTTCAGCCCGAGTGCACGCTATGAGTATCGCAGCTACCAACGGCATGGAAAGAAGCAGCGCCGACGCCAACTGGCATACGAATTTCCGGTTTCTACAGAAACTAGCCATATCCTGGGAAGTGCTCTGTCAAATGCGAGACAAAGCTGAGACACAGTATCTAAATATTTTGAACGGCCTTCACCATAGGAAAGGGCAGGCAATTAACTCTCTTCCATCGTTGGTTGGGGGTCGCGATAGTGCAATATCACGCAGTCTACCTGGCAGTTCGCAGCTAACGGCCCGGCACCATGGCCAGTATTCTTTCTATGCCGGAGATGATGGAGAGCTAGATTCAGCAGGAATGGTTTGCCAACTGTCATCGTCGCCACAAAACGCTGCCGAGAAACAATCGCGGCAAAGAAGCTCAATAAGGGAAAAAGGGACGTCGAAACTTACTGAGCTCTTAGCAACAGTCGAGCCGGCAGAAGAGGATCTCGAAACAAGCAGCCGAAGAGACGGCAACGTACTGGCGACGTGTTGGTCGGAAGCTCAGCCATCGTCACTTGCGTGTGGTGACCCGTTATCAAACCTCAGGCATAACACCAACGTGTCTGAATGCGATTGGGATATAACAACATATAACCCAACCAACCCGCACGGCGTAATATCGCCATTGAGTACGCAGGAGCCCGTTATCTTGCCTCGAGCTATCTCGTCGTGGCCTTTGATGCCGACCAGCAATATCACGCTAGCTAAACCACAACAGCCACATGCTTCCGGCTCATGCAATGACTGGCAGGTCGACCTCGATGGGTTTTGGCCAGATGGCGTTTTGTACTCTAATGGCACTGAAACAAAGGTGCAAACTGCGGCTAATGCTTTCAGTCATGGAAATCACTGTACCCCCGCCAGACTTGATGTCGGTCGTGGGGCTAGTGACTGGCAGATGTATAACCAAGATAGCCTGTCGATGAATACGGCTGGTCTGGGGACAAATGCGCTGGGTGATCTGGGTGTCGATTAAAAGAAAAGTTAGAACTATAGCTTCGAAGAGCTTGGAAATTGCCATGTCCTGCCTACCTTAGCTGGTTCTGACTTCGAGTGGCGTAGACTTCAGTCAGTTGCGGTGCATTTCGCCAATATATCCAACTATAGCGTAAGCTTTGTAACTTATTTTTCTACTGGATGAGTCCGCTTTTGATACGATGTCTATGGTCTTCTATCAAATAGACCTGGTGGCCAGCTACTTGTATGGATTCTACCACGTAGTAGTGCACTATATATTGACTCAAGAAGACACAAGAAGACTTTCACGGCATGTCTATCACCATAGAGAATCTGAGTATAGTTTCCTGTAACCACACTATATAGTACCATCCAGGCAGGGATAAGGACGCGGCCCACGCTAGTTATACTTTATATTTCCTAATACAACGTCGGTGCACCTACGCAACGCGGGTCGTTAGTGCCGTCCCTGGTATGAGAAACGCAAAAATACCTAACAGGTAGGATAGAGTCAGGGGAACCTAGGGGCAGATAAACATAAAGGGTCTACTAATCCCAAAATCACATAGCTTCGATTGTTTGCGGTCACTTGCATTGTGGCTTCTGCTTTTCTGCTTTTAAGGAGTTCAGGTAGGGTTAACGCCGAGGTAAGAGAATAAAACTAGACATATGGGCTCCATAGAGCCCTAGCTTTCCTTCTAATGTTAGAGAACGCACCAATAGCCATTCATTTTATTTAGTACTTACATCCCATAGTGGTTTGCTCGTGCAAGTTTAACCTCGTCCCAATGTCTATAATGCTGTTACTTTGATCCACCAGCATGCTCACCTTTCCTTATGCCAACTATGCCGACCCCCTGGCAATTAAATACACTCCAAATCTTATATTCATGACCATGATCTCTTCTCTGCGTAATCGATACTTGTCTTATTGGGCCGTGGGTGCAAGCCCAGGGGTATTGGTTGGCTGGAGGGCAAATCAGTATCGAAGAAGTCAAGAGGGAACTCCAGGGCCGGAGACTGTCGATGTGTATAAAGTGATTCCTTAGATCAGATGGACCGGCATGAATTACGGCATGTTCACCATCTCTGAGGGATTAGCATAATTGTCCAATGGGCGGGCTGGTCCTTGGGCCTATTCTAAAATAGATGGCTGTCATTGCCTCTCATTAATTTGTGTGGACGTATGGTTCGATATGAAGATTCGCTTCG
This sequence comes from Tolypocladium pustulatum, assembly GCA_024340155.1. Taxonomy (NCBI): domain Eukaryota; kingdom Fungi; phylum Ascomycota; class Sordariomycetes; order Hypocreales; family Ophiocordycipitaceae; genus Tolypocladium; species Tolypocladium pustulatum. The sequence goes on from JALHBY010000091.1 coordinate 368,262, forward strand.
ATAGGCACTGCCTCTACGACTTATTCGCAGTCTATTGCACTTGGCGTTTGGCGAGTTCTTGACCTTGAACAAGGACTATTAGTGTAATTTACGGTAAGTATATCTAGAAACCCTCCGAAGGCTCGCTCTATATTATTCCCCTACAGGGCCGTCAACATCAGCCTAAGCAATAACAGTAAAATTTGGAAACCAGTTTCTCTCAAGCTATGACCCAGCAATAGAGACTTAGAATCAATACGTTGCCATAAAAGAAGGGTTAGAAAATATGAGTTCTTTTATGTCTGAAAGATAATGTTCTATCAGCTTCATTCAAGTACCCCTTTCCTCATGATAAATTGTTTATGAAGTCGTGGTTTTATATTATAGAGTAACATTGAACCTTTCGCAAAGCAAAGACAAACCTCTTTATAAAATGTCACAATCTAAGAGATTCATCAGTTAATTGATACTGCCCCGTTCTATGTGTGATAAAGAGGTCGCGTCGGGGCCTTCGAGTCTACCGAGGTTTACTCTGACGCTGATTTCTTGCTATACACTGTCTCGCTCTTTCCCGATTTAGAGACAATAGTAATCGAGTTATTGGGGTTTATGACTATCTCAGTCACCGCATCTTCATCTTCCTCGCGCAAGATGTGTTGCTTAAAGCCTTCTGTGCTTTCTGAATTAAACAGGCGGGACGTTGCTGCTCGCGCGACTTCACGAGCAGCTGCGCTTGCGACCAAGGCTCCGGGGCCTGATCCGCTCGCAGCTAGCCCCGCAAGGGTTGACGAAAGCTCCTGTATTAAGTCTGGGGCAAGGCCTTCGAGGCCATCGATAATTCCGCGAAAGTTATTTGGGTCTGAGTAGTACATCCACTGCAAGTCCTCGGAGAACCATGAAATCAGCCACCAGTCCTTGCCCGTAGTCGCCCAACCGGTATTGTAGTCAACAATGAGTTCGGACTCGGAATGTTGTCCGGGGAAAATAGCAGGCCATTCTTCGCGGTTTTTGTATACACTGCTATACTTATGTAGAATTGACACCGCGAGAAGTGGTTGTGAAGTGTTGTTACGCACGATGACACGAGCTTGTCTGGGGACCGGCTCCCCAATACCCCACAAGCCATATGTCACCGGGGCCGGGGCTGGCTCGGATGTTGGGCGAGGTCCGAAGACTGTTCCTTGATAAAGGCTCATTGTAGCGGAAGCAGAACCAAAGTAGCGAAATGATTTGCTAGAGTGGTATGTGGCAGGGTACGACGTGAGCAATATAAACCAAAGTGCGAATTTGAGCAACTGAGAGACTCCTACTTTTGTATTGGTATAGAGCCTCGGGCCCTGACGTTGAGTTAACGGCAAATAGTACCATTGCTTTACCTGGAAATCTTAAGCCACGCGGAAGCCGACAAGATAGTGCACTGGAGAGGGTACAACTGCTACACTGTACACATATAACCATATTTAGGGAAGGTATATTAAGGTAGGATTGTCCTCTATGAATTGACTGGGATCGAAAGTCATTCTTCTTAGATGAAACTGCTTCTTAACGCACTTTACGGTGTTATTAACTTTGACGTATTGAGAATTGTGTAGCTTTAGCGTTGATACTCTACAATACTGTAGTCTACTGCTGGCAGTGTGACGTCGAGCAATAAGATTATATGGAGGAGTACTGGGGAAACTATAGGGACTATACAGAGTAGTTTTAGATAAGGTTGCTATTTGAAGTTATAAAATAGACATGAAAACGTCTTACAGCTGGGTAGCGTGTCGGACGAGTAACATCCGTAACAACTACCGGCGCTGCACTAACAGTGTTTTATACTGGGCAGGGCTCTGGTACTTTTAATACGGTACGCAATGTCTATATAAACGTAACTATAAACGGTGCGGCGTGTGATTAGGAACAACCCGACAAATATACCGCCTTAATACCTTAAACTTTTAAAGGATCGTAAAGGGACTAACTAGGTTCGACATAGCAGTTAGTTCGAGGAAAGAGTGCGTGCGCAGTCCTAGGGCTACGGCACCGCATATATACGAGCTGGTCCAGTTTGACTCACCAAGCCAGCCGGAATTTAAGAACTGGGGCTCACCACGTTACAGATTACAGACGAGTAAAGTGTAATATACAATATATTATGGCTTAACATAATACAGGATAGTTAATAGAGTATAAGCTACTATATAGTAGACTTTAGTATAGTATTGTTTATAACTTACTTTAGTTTAGTAGAGTTTCTGAAAAAAATGAATATTAAGGCATATGTATCTGATATCTGATATCTATAAAGGAGTGGTTATTATTACCAGACTTAAGTCAGTATACATATATTCTAGCAACTGTTAGTATATAGGAAAAACGACGGCACTTTCATAACTTTGTACGGGCGACAATACTAACAAGCATTTACTATATCAAACCTTACAGAGATAGCCCGTGAAGTAACTAATACTTACCGAGCCTTAAGGAAGGCATACTTTGGCACAATTGCGCTTCCATGATGCCCACTCCTGACCTTGCCGTTCCGATGATCCTCGTCAAGTACTTCGGCAACACGCAGCACGTTATCACGGAAAACGGATCAGATGAAGAGATTGAGGGCGGACCCGTAACGGTCACTTTGCGTGGAATATCCGTGCACGAACCGCACGCTAACGATTCCCACCCTCGGCCAGCAGCTGCTGTGCTTGAACCGCGTTAGCCCAGAGCAAGTTAAGATGCGCAATCGACATGGTGTCTCTGCCAAACGTGACATAAAATTTGAGTGTGTACAATCAGGACTGAATTCAGCAATACTCCGTACTGTGTGGCAGCAAATCCTAATTCAAGTCAGCCATTCTCGGTGCCAATATGCCCAACAGCGGTAAGTCATTCCGCCGTCTACCTTGTGGGTATATGGCTGCTTGGCATACAGAAGCCTACTCCGCGTGGACGTCAGAATGGAAATAGGGACACTGTACGGAGTAGTGAACTTCAACTTACGGACGAGGATGATACGAATGCTGTTCCCGCCGACCGTCCATCTAAATCACGATATACACTTTTTCTTCGGCACATATTGCCTGAACATATTTCTTTCCACCAACGGGAAGAGCGCTCTCTGCACTACCCGCTTGCTTATCAGAATACCTCAAATTTCGCACCTTTTTCCTACATCTAACAGTTGCGCGGTACCGTTGCACCTGTGGCGAACATGCCACGCTTTCGAAACTTGGCAACGACGCGCACAAGAGAAGCGACGCCGAAGTATCGGGTTGCATATCCCATTTCGTTCATTTGTTTTCCATATCCATGGCATATCCATGAAGCGCCATTTCCACTTTTGCGGGTTTTACGTTACGCACACCATCGCGGAGTCATGCCTCGATGCCGTTGAGATAGCGGGAGCTCCGCAACTGCCCGGTGCCACTGCATCGGTCGACTACCCGCTTTGATCCCTCTCGCTGGTAGGCTTTGACCCAGTACTCGGATTGGAGGAAGACGCCATAGTTTCTCGACTTCCATGGCTGAGCGGGGTTGACAAGAGAAAAGTCGAATCTTCGTAACAGCTATGGGAATATGTTACTCCAGAGACGGCTTCATCTCAGTTGCAAATGTGCTTGGCTTACCTCGACAAAAACCTTGTTCAGCTCCATAAAGGCCACATTGCGGCCCAAGCACTGCCATCGACCGTAGCCGAACACGAGCTCCACAGTGCCGTCCATCTCCTTGAGCTTCTCCGGCGAGGCCTCGATCCACCGCTCGGGCCGGAACTCGTGCGCGTCGTCGCCCCAGACCTCAGGGTGGCGAACAACCCCCCAAGCGCAGTAGCCAACTCTTGTACCTTCGGGAAGAAATAAACCTTTGAAGGTGTCTCCACCGGCAGGAACCTCCTTGGCCATAAGACCGGCAACTGGCGGAAACATTCGAAGTCCCTCTTTGATGACAGCTTGCAGGTAAGGCATGGCTCGCGCCTCGGAATCGGTAATGACCGGCCACGTAGGGTTAAAGTCTTTGATCTCGGCGTGAATCTTGTTCAGCACGCGAGCGTTGCTCATGATGTGTAGCATCGTGGCACGAATGGCAGTGGCGGTGGTATCAGAGCCAGCCAAGCTGAGGAAGATCAGGATATGTTAACACAATGTCCACATCAATCGAACTTCTCGCCCCACTCACATCTGCATCAGAATCTCGGACTCGACCTCGGACTGGGTGAGTCCGCGAGCCACGAACGACCCAAGCATGTCTTTTTGCGTCTTCTTGTGGGGACCAAATCTCTCGGCGGCGACTTGTTTGGCAATCCTACATATGGTCAGTCTAGCCTCACACGCTGGATACGATGAGGGTATGTGGAGACCTACGCCATGGTGCGGCCAAGACCAACGACGTCCTTTTCAGACGGCATCATCCACTTGAACCACGGCGACGACAGCAGAACCATAAGCCACGGGAGCACTGTCGTGACGATGATTGTCGGCAGATTGGTTTCCATCGTCGAGATGTATTCGTGCACGTCCGAGTCGGTCGCAATATCGCCGAATGGCTCGCCAAACGCAAGGTCCGAGATGACATCGAGAGTGAAATACTGAGCTTTACGCCCAAAGTCAAACGGCTTGTTAGCAGCAACATATTTGGAGTCGAGGAGATCTATGAGAGCCTTGACGTTTCGGTCTATCTTGTCCTCGAGGTCAACGACCTCTTTGCCCGAGTACTAGACAAATTTTCAGTTCAGTCTGGCTCGCAGAAGCAATGTATCAGACAGCCAGAAACACTTACGCCCGCGGCCATTTTCGACCGCAGTCTGCCGTGCTCCTCATCGTCGCGCTGCGAGAGGATGTTGTCCTTGGACGGATTGAGACGCATGCCATTGTACCAGTCAGACCGCTTGTATGTTGTTCGCACATTGAGCATGCGCTTCAGGAGATCAGGATCGCTCGTGACGAGATAATTGGGGCCTACGCGTGCCACGGATCCTGATAGAACATAAACGCTTAGCCACGCAATTTTCAGAAGTTGTGGTTGCCATCGCCGTTCATTGCCCTTGACAGCTAAGCCAGGGCCGGCCTCGCCACCAATGTTGAGGCAGGGGGCCACACGCTGTGGAACGGTATCATGCGGCTGGCCGTTGCCAATTGCCTCGTTCAGGCTTGATGTTCCACCGAGCTGCTTCTGCAGCTCCATTGCACAAGCAGGCAGATGCGGGACAAGGACATACCGTACTGCTGGCATGCTTCGTACAAGTCGAGATGCGTCCTGCCGCCACTCACGGCGCGAAAGAGCCACCACTGTGAGAAGCCAGCGCTGGGCGGGCCTGGGATGTGCCGAAGGCGCAGAAATTGCTGGAAGGTAGCAATAGCACTCCACGAGATGGCGAGGACCACAAATCCCGCGAGAAACACAAGAGGCAGACCAGCCATTATGGTATGAAATGTCAATTACACGTACAAGGGGAACAAGATTTGGTAAATAATTATGGGATGGCAGGAAAGGAGGTTGGCCCTCGCCACATTGAACGCGGAGCAAACAGCGTTGGGACGGAGCACGTACTAACTTACCTTAGCTTGCAGCGATAGACGTCTGTCTATCTATGAAACGCGCCTGTTCGCCATCCTCGTTGAGCTAAGGGTACTCCGCACAGCACGGCAAGATGACAGCGATTACTCGTACGCAGAGCCAAGCAGCACTAGCTACCAGCAGCAGCGACGGATCCCAACTTTCAGGCCGCGGGTGGCGAGGGTTCAGGTCTCATGTGCGGAGTAGGGACCCCAGCATGGAGCAAATTGCCGACCTTGGTGCCAAGGCGATCCCAATTGCCGTCGCAAATGAGCCCCCCTGGCTTGTAGGCAGCCAGCCATCCAGCCAGCCATCCAGCCAGCCATCCAGCCAGCCATTGAGCCATGGCATCCCATCACATCCCGCCCGAAGCAGGGGTGTGGGGTAGCATGGCAGATACGAATGGTATTATGCGGTGGACGGTTCATCGCGTTGTTGAACGGCCGAGACGAGTTTGATTGCGCAGTCGTGCAGTGCCAAATCCCGCACTCGGCCTTGCGACACCATGGATCGTGCAGTAGCACGGCGATAGTGCAATTCTTACCGCAAGGAAAAGCAACGCCCAGCCCAAAGTGGCAAAAAGTGTCTTGATACCGTACGAGTTCTGGGCCAGTCGTGGGGGTGAAAGGTAGAACGGCAGCACTATTGCGGCATCGTGCGGGCCGTCCCATCTCCTCTTCCACTGTTAAGAACACGCTTGTCCGCGAGGTATTGAGCCAAGCGTCCCCACAACCCGCGGCCCCGGCTCATACTCGTAAAGCTGGCTGGTAAACCATGACTGAGCCCCACGCACCCAGCCATTGGACGGGACGGGCCAGATGGCGTCCCCATGCTAGGCCGCGCCCCCAAATCTGAACCGGGTGAAAAGTGACAAGTGATGCCGGGGACTACCCAAAAGCCCGATCAAGTCAGCCAGACCAGGTTCTCCGCGCTGACGTTTCGCTTCGGCGGTGGGAGGGGGGAGGAATGGGAGGCAAACTCTGTTGCGCGGCCGGGGGCAACATATAACGTACTCGTTCAAATCAGTTGAGCATGCCCCCTCTCCCACCCAGCAGCAGCTTGTGCCATCGTCACTCCCATCTCAATCCCCGGCATCTCACGTCGTACCTCGTGCAACCCACGTGGAGTCGCTACCGCTGGTTCGAGCTTCCCTAGCGGATCCGAACGCCCTTACTCCCTTTCAACCAACGTCGGCCTCGCGCGGGGCAAGAGGATATCTGACGAGGGCAATCTGATTGCGCACGAGACGATAAATCGGGCGTGTTCCTTCGTCCTCCTCTTCTATTCTAGCATGTTGACGGGACGGCTCCTATCATCATGGGAGATCATACGCTATCTTCAGTGGAGCCACTGATAGCTTCCGAGGTTAGTTCAACCCCGAAGACCCCCAGTTCATGTTGCCGCTGAAGGTGTCCGGTTGCCAGCACTCCCTGCTGGAAAAGCTGTTGGGACCGAGTGCACGACCTTTGGCTAACCTGCGGCTGTTAAGGATGACTCGGATCTTGATGATGGTCTGGGCTCGGTAAGCGGCACAAGAGCTCCCTTTGCCAATCGTTGCTAATCTAGGAATTACGTGATCGCAACAGTCCATCGCCAGTTCCACGACATCGCTGGCGTCGAGTATTCTGAGGTACAGAGAAGAGAATGGGAGGACGTATCACGCTTACAGGGAAGGAAGTACGTGGGCATCCGACATCCCTCAGATTGGATGTGCTTATGGCCTAGTGAGCGCGCTAACTGCCAGTCGTTGTCTCAGGATACGTCTTGCCAAACGACGAGGTAAGATGCCCGAGGAGTTGAGCGATTGATGACGACATTCGACCATCTAACCGAGGCACAGGTAGAGAATGAACGTCTAGGTAATCACTGAATCAGCATGGCTGCTTGCAAATCAGCTAATTCGAAACTTTTCGAAATGCAGATTTACAACATCACGTTTGTACCTTGACACTGGGCGGCCGGCTGTTTGTCAGTCCTGCCGGGATAGACAAGCCTCTCGACCGTGTATTAGATGCCGGGACTGGAACAGGTATATGGGCAATAGACTTTGGTACGGCACCCCAACGGCTTTTCGCTGAGAACATAATCCTGGACTGACTCGAGACTGCAGCTGATGAGCACCCCGAGACACATGTAAGCCTGAGCAACTAAACCTCAAGCGGAGAAGCGAATGTTAAATTCCCTAGGTCACAGGTGTTGATCTCAGTCCTATACAACCTTCATTGTATGTTTTCTGTCGTCTGCAAATGCTGGCCGAGAGACGCTGACCCGCGCGCTAAATAACTCCAGTGTCCCTCCTAATGTATCTTTCTACATCGACGATCTTGAGGATGCCTGGACATTCACTTTCAAATTCGATTTAATTTACGCGCGGATGCTGACGGCATCGATATCCGACTGGCCAAAGTTTTTCCAACAGAGCTTTGAGTACTATGGGCCCCTTGGTGTCCTGAAAGAGCTTAGAGACTGACTCGCAGCAAATAGCAACCTTAATCCTGGAGGTTGGATCGAGGTTCTGGACGTCCATTTGCAACTGCAGAGCGACGACGGCACGATACCAAAAGATTGTGTGGCCTCCCAATGGGGAGACTTCATGCTCCAAGCCGCCGAAAAGCTCGGCCGGCCCTTGGACAGCATGATATCTTATAGGCAGCAGATGCTGGACGTGGGATTCACGAATGTGACCCAAAAGATCTTAAAGTGGCCAACGAATTCGTGGCCCAAGGACCCCAAGTTCAAGGAGTTGGGTACGTGACCATCTTGAGAGCGGAAGAAAATCTGATGAAAGGCTTCATTCGATTCGCAACGTAAAGCGATGGTCAACTGACAGCTGAAACCAGGAATGTGGACGTACGAAAACCTGGGAAACGGCGCTTCGGGTCTCAGCATGGCGCTATTTACACGCGCCTTGGGATGGTCTCCAGAAGAAGTAGAGGTGTTCCTCATCGAAGTTCGAAAGCAAATGAAAAATCGGACCATCCACGGATACTGGCCGATGTGAGCTCAATCACTTCCAACCCTTTCCCGACCGTACTACAAAGTAACGGGGCTGACCAACGACCCAGATACGTTGTTTACGCCCAGAAGCCGGAATTAATAGAACTAGTATAGAAGAGGTGGAAATCGGACTTTATTTTTATAGGGATGCAAACTATATAGTCTGACGGCTGAAGGAATACGCTGTTTTCCCGCACAAGAACATCTTACGCTTGACGAACCTACTATTCATCTTAACCAGTGAACATAATTTAAACATAACTCAAATACCAACTTGATTGTTGAAAGCCCATTCAGCATCCCATTATTCTTGTTCACCTGTACTTGCAGGGTCTGAGCTCACCGCGTTCTGGCAGGGACTCTAACTTCAAGTTGAAGGCGTTCAGTCACACTTCCCTTTTGGACAGCCGCAAAGACTAATCATCTGAATGGGCGATTCCTCTCGTATTAGGCTGGATTACTATTGCAGTGAGGTCATCGTGGGGCACTTGCCACATGCAAGGGATTATCCAAAGGTGATTGATACTTGCCGTCGACATATCACCTTCAGCAAGTGCTCTGGCATGCGAAGGCTGAGCACCTCGTCAGCGAGTCATGGATCCTGTGATACCTCCATGTGCGAATGTCACAAATATTTGGCCAAATGCTGCAGCTGATGGTGGCTTCGCTCTTCCGTGCGGTGAATATACTTCGGCCGATTCGAGGACATGACTGATCTAGTACACTCCACTTGAGTGAGAGAGGATGTACTGACGGTGGTTTTGCTACGTTCGAGGATTCATAACCTCAGAATCGCTTGTGAGCGACATTCATACAAAGAGAAATGGGTGTGGTTGACTTAGGGTCGAGAAGGATGTCACATATTGGAATCATGGCAGGACAAGGAACGTTTGCCTCAAATGGCGCAGGCCTGATCTTCTTGGGAAGGCAATACCGGCTGCAGGCGGACAAGCTACGCTATATGGACATCGAGTCTCAAAGTCTTCTGAAGCATGGGCTAAAGCCATTGTTGCATCTAATCTGGCAGGTCACGGTGCCCTTGTTGACCACCGACCTCACTGAATGCGCTGAACAAAAACATCCGCCATCAAAGACGCATCCTGGTCAAGAGCTTAGACTGCGCTCCTAACTCATCAGCAATCCTGCTTCGTATCTACCCTGCAGCGCTCAAACCCGCTCGACCATGATCGTCTCGATCACCTTTTCACTCACACCCTGGCCAGCATCAGTGCGGTTGAATTGGTCGACAGAGGTCGTCTTGAACTTGCGTGCGCTGATGCCATTCTCAAACAGCACGTCAAGCTCGCCGTAGGTGCGGCCTTTGGGCTCGGGCAGTCGGAAGTACGTCCATATGGCGCATACAAAGCAGGTCCCGGCCCAGAAGAACCCGGACTTGGCACCCCAGTCCCAAGCGGTCGGGTTCAACATGCGCGGGGTGATGACGTTGGTAGCGATGCCGACGATGTTGTACATGTTCCTAGCCAGCACGACCGACTTGGTGCGCAATCGAGTCGAGGTGAGCTCCGCCACCAGAGAGTAGCAGACGGGGCCAACAGTGGCATCGTAGGTGAAAGTATAGACGAGCAGCATGGAGCCAATGGCCCATTGCGCAGCGACGTTCTCGCGACCAGCAAACGCCACACATCCGATGGTCAAAAGCACGCCGCACATGAGCAACTGGCCCGAGAGGTAAAGCGTTCGTCGTCCAAACCAGCCCATGAGGAACCAGGATGTCACAGTCCCGATCATGCCAAGTGCATATTGGCCGAGAGACATGCTAAACGAGTTCTCAACCGCCATGCCGGCTTGCTGATAGAAGTACGTCGAATACCCCATAAAGGTGGAGCCACAGAGTGTCTGAATCATCCAAGTCACGCAGACGATCTCGGTACGGCGGAGATTGACGCCTTTGAAAAGATCCAGGTACGAGGTGCCGCAATGAGCCTCCTTCTCCATCTCGTTTGTATGTACCATCATCGACACGGTCTCGTCGGGCTGGAAGGGAACATTGCTGTTGCGCGTCGTCAGGCGGGCCAGAGACTTCTTTGCGTCGTCGAGGCGGCCGCGGCGGACGAGCCACCAAGGGGACTCGGGGGCAAGATAGATGCCGACCATAAGAGGAACCGGCCAGAACCACTGAAGGGCGAACGGAATCTTGTAACCCCACTCGTCGTCCCGGGTCAGCATGCCGCGCAACACGCCCGAGGCGATGAACTGGCCAATGACCCAGCAGAGGTTGACGTAGGTGGTGAGGTAGGCACGGAGATGGGTCGGGCAGACCTCGGAGGCGTATGTCGTTGTCAAAGTCTGGAAGCATCCCCAGGGGATGCCGATTACAATTTCGCCGATGAGCAGCTGCACGAGCGTCTCGGAAAAGAAGACGATGAAGATGAAGGCGACACAGCCAACGAGAGAGCCAATAAGAGTCTTCCGGTATCCAAAGCGGTCGGCGATAATGCCATTCATGAACAATCCGAGAATCTGACCGCAAAGGGTACCGTTAGAAAGCCCAGACTGCCACGCAGCCGTGAGCTGATACGTCCCGTCGGGCTGCTGAACACCAAACTTGCGTTGGAAGGGAGGATAGGCGAAGAGGTTGTTGAGGAGGACAACATCGAAGCCTTCCATGACAATGCAGGTGGAGAGAAAAATGGACCACAGGCAGGCTTTTTTGTACAGCTTCAGCGACTTGACGAGGCCCATGCTGGTCTCGGCTTCGGTGGCAGCCGCCGCCTCGTAGATGGTTGACAGTTCCATCTTGGGGCTACCAAGAGATACCCGACGTGGCATGTCGTCAATGTTGGCCTTTGAGGGAGACATTGCGATGTAATGCAGAGCTTGTGGCCTGGATGCTCGGATGGGCCAATATAAGGCGGAAAATTTGGAATGTCAACGACGAGGTTTGAGAGGCAAGGCACAATCAACTAGGAGGACTCAGAGACAAGCGAGAAATGCTGCGACCGTGATGCCATGACCTGCGTCCCTGATGGGTCGAGGCTCGGCAACACGGTGCTGCGACTTCCCATCTTATAGTTGGTGTTAGATGTGAGTTAAGGAAGCCGTGCGTACGACCTCAAGGCGGTGTTTTCGTTGCATTGAGGCACAGGCCAAGCAAGCCCCTCCCCCAAGACTTGCATCCAAGGCTTGCATCGGCCACTAGCTTGAAGCCACTGATCAGCCCGGATGGAGGCAGTTGGGCACTGGCGTCCAATCAACGGGTAACGCCATGCACAAGCATTGCCGTCCGACAAACCCAAGGATGGGTGAAGTGCAAAAGCCTCGACGTCGCCCTTCTCTTCCAGCCCTGGACTCTTGGGCGCCGCAGAATCCATTGTCGGTCCGGCTGGATCCGGGTTGGTACCGCGATGGCAAGCATCGCACTCGATGAACACCGGTAAGACAGGCCCCACAGGGCCATCGATGACGAGAATGGTTTGGGCCTCAAGCAGCCTCCCAACAGCTGCACGGCGACTCTTACGTATCGGCAACCTGGCATCACCAGTTGCCGATGGGGTTATGGGGTTGTCGCTGGGTCGTTTCGATTCTGAGCTAAGCCCCGGATCTCGGATCCCCATGGGGTCCCTGACTATTAGAAGAGCAGTGGATTCTCAGGAGGGAGCCTCGAACGGCCCGTTTTACGTACGCGCCCTGGCCTCCCGTTGTGCCGTGATGCCTATCGGGCCGACAAGTTCTTCTCTCCGGGTTCTTGTTGCGAGGTGATGCCGGGAGGCGTCGCGATATCGTTCCATGCGCCCTCAGCTGCTCAGTACACTTTCAATTGGCCAATCAGTAGACCCAACGCGAGCAGCAAGCAACTCCGAAAGCGGCCGTGCAGCCAAGTTTCGGGTCCAGTCTTGAAACAAGTGCAAGGCTGTTGGCGTACCAATTCTCTCACCATGTGGATCTTGCAGGCCACGAGTACAGCATTGATGGACCGCTGGTACCGAGTACTGACGGCATTAATGACCTGAACAGGCAGATACGTTGCCGCTTGCCAAGAAGTATTACGTTTGGAGCAATGCGGCGACACTCTTGGCTGTCTCGTGCTGCTCACGCATCTTCAAACAAATGTGCAGCTGAACCGCAACTGAAGTAGACTTGACTTGCGTGCATGGGTAGGGAGGGATAAAAGCTCACGAGTATGCAGGGCAAGTCCTCGGGCCGACAATACGTCCAATGAGGCAATTGAGTCAGGTCGGTCCGACAGTCAGCCAATCATCCTCTCCTCTGGCCCTCCGCATCCTGTCGCGTGGCCGCTGGACGGTGCTGATCACCTTGGTTTCACGAGATTGACCCAAGACCACGCTTCCATCGTACTACCCAGCCGAATGCCGAACGCCTCAGTCACTAGAGTTGTCTGGTGGCCTGCGGCTTTCCCCAGATTATGTGCAGTAGAGCGCGAGTGACAGCAAATCTGTCGGTCCGACAATAATCGCCCGTTCGCTTCGCGGTTGGATTGACCATCTTTGGATACGATCTTCGACGTGACACCTATGTGGCCCGCCATGATCCAATTGGGACTGAATGATGGCGAATTCTGGAGTTCTGAATCCCACGCTGCTACCCCTCCACTCCCAGGTCCACGATGTTCGGGCATTTAAGTCGAGCTGCTTTCTATTCTGAACCTCTTCACCTCTCCATTCTTTTAGGCCTCCATTTCTCGTGCCGCTCTCCCTCCGTCAGCAGCGATACGTGGCTCTTTTACAACCGGTGACTCTTCCCAAAGTCATTGCCGCGTTGCACGGAACCCTTTGATCACTGAGCTTCATATCTATACTCGCAGTTGATACCATGACCGTCACTGGTCGCGACAAAAGGTGGTGGAAGGAGGCCGTCATCTACCAAATCTACCCGGCTTCATTCTGCGACTCCAATGGCGATGGCGTTGGTGATCTGCCTGGCATAACATCCAAGCTCGACTACATCGCCAGCCTTGGCGTCAACGCCATTTGGATCTGCCCCATGTACGATAGCCCGCAGGTCGACATGGGCTATGACATATCCAACTACGAGGACGTCTACCGTCCTTATGGCACCTTGCAAGACATGGAGACTCTCATCAAAGAGACGCACGCACGAGGCATGCGCATCATGCTCGACCTCGTCATCAACCACACTTCGGACCAGCACGCCTGGTTCAAAGAGTCACGCGCCAGCAGGGACAGCCCCAAGCGAGACTGGTACATCTGGCGGCCCGCCAAATACTCGCCCAGCGGCGAGCGGCTGCCTCCCAACAACTGGCGGTGCAACTTTGGCGGCGGCAGTGCGTGGCAGTGGGACGAACAGACGGGCGAGTATTACCTCCATCTGTTTGCGATGGAGCAGCCGGACCTCAACTGGGAGAATCCCGAGACTCGCAATGCCATCTACGCTTCGGCCATGGAGTTTTGGCTCTCGCGCGGCGTTGACGGCTTTCGAGTCGATACTGTCAATATGTACAGCAAACCTTCTCAGTTGCCGGATGCACCCATCACAGATCCCAAGGCCGCCTATCAGCCCGCCGGGATGCTATACTGCAACGGACCGCGAATGCATGAGTTTCTGAGCGAGATGAATGCCATACTCTCCCGCTATAATGCCATCACAGTGGGCGAGCTTCCCCACACTCCAGATATGGGTCGCGTTCTCGACTACGTGAGCGCCCAGGCCAAGCAGCTCGACATGGTCTTTCAATTTGATGTAGTAGACGTCGGTTTCGGCAAGACACACAAGTATGAAACAATCCCCAAGAATTACAGCCTCCCTGACTTCAAGGCTGCTGTCGGTCGGACCCAGGGCCTGATTCGTGGCACCGACGGCTGGACAACAGTGTTTCTCGAAAACCACGACCAGGCTCGGTCCGTTTCACGGTTCACAGACGACAGCCCAGAGTATCGCGTGCGCGGCGCCAAGTTGCTGGCCTTGATGCAGGCCTGCCTGAGCGGCACACAGTACATCTACCAGGGGCAGGAGATTGGGTGTGTCAACACGCCAAAGGACTCGTATCCCTTGGAAAACTACCTGGACCTCGATAGCTACCTTTTCTTGGACATGGTCAAGCAGCGCCACGGCGCTGAAAACGAGGAGCAAGTTGACAAGGCGTTCAGCGCGCTGCAGCATCTAGCGAGAGACCACGCTCGAGTGCCTATGCCCTGGAACGGCAAGGCCAGGTACGGCGGCTTCTCCGAAGCTGCCGAGGAGGCGGGCAAGGAAGTCAAGGGGCCGTGGATGAAGCACCACCCCTTGGCCGGCGAGATCAACGTCGCAGCGCAGCTCGATGACCCAGACAGCGTGCTTGTCTTTTGGCGGAAGATGACTCGCTTCCGCCAACAGCACGCTGACCTGCTGGTCTATGGCGACTTCAAGGACATCCAGCCACTAGACGAGGATCTATTTGTGTTTGTCAAGGAACCGCACGGATATCAGGGCGGCGACAGAGCGCTCGTCGTGCTCAACTTTACAGCCGGCGACAAGACGTGGAAGGCACCCCGTGCGTCGGAGCTGGGGCTCCCCGAGGGGGCAACGAAGTTGGTGCCCGTGATGTCGACGCATGCGGGCAAAGCCAAGGAGGGAAGTCTTGCACCATTTGAGGGGCAGGTGTATCTGATCGGCGCCTGATGGCGAAAGGCCAGTTCATGGTAATGGCATGCTTGCTTGTGAATTAGATCACATAGATCAATCATACACTCGCGCAAGCTATTATCAGCACTGCAAAAGATTTGAACGTTGCCACTCCCAGACTCTGAGCGTAGCGGTGGCATCCGGGTTCAGGATTCGCACTTGTCTTTGATCGCCCGCGAAGCCACTCTGTCAAGTCTGGAGCAGTAAGCCAAGACCTTGTAGCCACAAGAAAGTGTTTCGTACATGAAGATGCTCTGCAGTGGCGTCCCGGAGCCCAAGGATGGAGGGGCTAAGAGTAGAGTGACACTTGAAAACGGTGGCGGAAGTCGATCACTTTTGGCAAGCCAGATCATTGTGCGACATCTCCGAAGGAGAGTCGTAAGCCGAATGTGAGTATGTGCAATGGCCGATTCGGCCTGCTCCTCACTAGCCGTGTTTACACCGTTCACACCAGCCCAGCAGAAGGATAATACGACAAGAGTCACTTTTCCCCAATTGGAATGGTATTCGCCCAATCGAGCCTGTACTGGCATCATGGAGCATTGTTAAAGCTGGTGGGGCGTGAAAGACACCCATGCCATATGGCGTCTTAGACCAACTCGCCAGCCATGGGCATCCACTATGCCTACCAATAATAATTTGTCGTCGTGAGAACCATGAATGACGCATATAAGGGATGTGCTGTGGTCGGCTTATCTGGTAGGAAATGGCTCACGTCTAGCTCGCATGGTCATCTCGGGGTAGTCGTGTTAGGTGCGGTCCGGCTTCAGTCTAGAGCTGGGTACTGATGATCAAGGAGCGGTGCGACTCACCATTGACACTTCCGTAGAGATGTGTTCCGCATCCATCTTTTCGTCGTATTCTCTGGCCCCTTCTGCAGCTCTTTTGCAGCACACGCGAAAGCATCAATGGAGGGCAGCTAATGCGGGTGATCTAAAGTCAAGCCCGGCAATGATCGAGAGAAGTGACGGTGCTTGCATAGAAACCCGTTGCTCAATGAGTTTCGTAACCGCAAGAATGCCTAACGGATTTGTTTTAGCCGAGATCTCCAAAGAAGAGGAGTCTCGTCTGCGATTCAAGGTAGAATTGACGCTGTCAAACCCTATGTCGTACGAGGTGTTGATCAACTCCCCTCATTTGGTTCGAACGAGATGGAAGATAAGCTAAAAGCGGGGTGGAAGCGGCAACAAGCTTGAGGGCCGTTGCGACACAACGGCTATGGGCAGGCTCCACAATCACGCTGCAGCCTAAATGCTCCATTTAAACCTCTCTTCCAGCGTTTACAAGCGTCTTTTCATCGACACTGTCTGGGTGCAAAGCCACAATTCACCTTTTCGACTCGAACCACGACTCTCAAGAGCTGTGTGTAGCCCGTGTGCATCGCAACGCCAGAGTAATCTTCAGCAAGGCATCTTCACGGCCAGAACGGACGCTGCAGTTTGCCTCGACACTCGAAGCGCTGGGTTGAGAACCCGGTTTTTCGATTCAGGGTTTTCAATTCGCTAGGGCTTTCAAGCCTTCATCGTCTTCTCGACAACAAACAGAACATCTCAAGACAAAGACCGGGGTGCAGGCCTCTCAGCAGTCTCAGCTTTTCTGCAAGCCTTTTATTGCGTTCCAAACGCCGAAGACGGTCGCCATGGACAATTTCGACTCGCAGCAACTTGACCTCAGCAATGGTATATTACAATCTTGGCGTGCAATTTATAATGATGCTGTTCCGCGAGTACTCGATATAGAACAGTTGCACAACCTTACTCCACAAGGGTTCCACGTATTCTGCGCCCGCTTTTCACCTAACGACCTCTTTCTTGCCACTGCCTGCAACAACTCCGTCACAATCTACGACACAAACAATTGGAACGAGGTCTGCGAACTGAAGCACGATTCCGAACAAGATGCTAACGACTTTGATGTCTTTGTCCGCTGCATCTGCTTCTCTGCCGATAGCATGACCTTGGCCGCTGGCGGCGAAGACCATAAGATCCGTTTGTGGAATATCGAGAGCCGTCGTGTCTTATCTACCTTTGTTGGCCATGAAGCGGCAGTCTACTCTGTCGATCTGTCCCAAGACGCAAGGCTGATGGTGTCCGGGTCCGAGGACCGGACTGCTCGTCTTTGGGACGTGGAGACCAGGCAGCAAGTCAGGGTGATCACTCTGACAGAGATTGTGCTCACCATCGCGCTATCTCCCGACAGCAATTACCTTGCCCTCGGCAGCGGCAGCAACGTGCGAATGTTGACTGTCCCTGGCGGTGATCTTGTTGAACAACTCGGAGGGGTTGATGGCCACAAGGATCTCGTACTCTCTGTGGCCTTTTCGCCGGATGGGAAGCGGCTTGCTTCCGGAAGTATTGACAAGACAATCAAAGTTTGGCACGTCGGCCAGAATGGTAATGTTTCGCTTGATGGTCAGGAAAGGTGTATCCACACTCTGGAAGGGCACAGGGCAAGTTGCACTCTTGGCAATGACATTGAAATAGGCTGACACATGAAGGATAGGACATGGTACTCTGTGTATGTTGGACGCCTGATGGGCGCTTCGTACTTTCAGGTTCCAAGGACCGTTGCTTCCAGGTTTGGGAGGCAGAGACTGGCGATGCCCAGATGTCGGTAGCTGCTCACAAGAACTCAGTCTTGTCAATATGCGTCTCTCCCAACGGACTAACATGGGCTTCTGGAGGTGGGGATGGGTCCTTACGAATCTGGCTCTGCACGCGGCGCGACATCATTACTGCGGCCGAGCCAGGCCTGCAAACAAGCGAGCTGCCGGACGGAGAGTCCTCGGCTCAAGCTGACAGCCTCAAAGTACCAGGCTTTGGTCTGCCGCTCAACTTCCTACCGCCTTCTCACAAGCGTTTTCCCGTCTTGATGGGCGACCAAGAGAGCGACTGGACTGCTGCCACGCTGCTCACACGAGAGGTGTGCATGCTCAAGATGATTGAAGACCTCACAAACAAGCCTGAATGGTGGCGCAAGGTCCGAGACCCCGAAATTGCAGCCAAATGGAAGACGGAGGCTATGGACATGGACTGGGGTGCATATCGGAAACACGGCGATTTCACACCCGCCATGGCAGATGCCGTAAGTTATTGGCATGGCAATACGTCTCTCAACGCAGTATACTGATGCAAGACGACGCAGTGCATCGATGAACTGCGGAACAAGGCAGATCTGTACGAAAAGACGGGCCTCATTCCGGTCTTTGACTACTCGGCATGTGTCATCAAGTCTGATTGTATTCCTGCGAGTCTTTTCGAAGACCTCAAGGCAGCCGTTGCGCCTTTGGAGGAAGTATCTGAACGTTTCAAAGACTGGCACCCGGGAAGCCATGGCAAGGTCTTAGATCTGGTGCACCCGTCTCTTTGGCCTTTGATCTATGGGCGAACGCGCATCCTCACGGACCGAAGGATCAACGTGGAAAATTGTCTGAGTCACTGCGGCCGCGGCCAGATCCTTCCTCATCCAGATCCGTCTCAGCAGATTTTAAAGCGTGGCTGGCTCAGTCAAGGTGTTCCGATACCCTCACTCTCGATGCAATTTCAGTGGTTGCCGTCCTCTGTGGTCATCGACAAACACGGCCACGCCAAGATTGATAGCTACATCAACAATCTGCACCCCGTTGAGCACGCAGGGCTTTATGGCATTATAAATGGATTCATTGAAAAGTCTCTACCGGCGTGGGATGTCATCTATCGATGGACAAGGGAATTCCATATCCAACGTCTTCAGACGAAGCGCGCTGGCCCTCATTGTACCACCAAGGAGCTCTGTGAGAGCGTCTATGAATGCAGGCCATGGAACCGACCTCTCAACAGCAATGAGCCGGTCCGTGAAGATGGCGAAATGGATATGGATGGCTATGAAGAATCTCCGCGTGGCATATTGGACAAGGAGTGGTTTGACGCGACACATCCCATAGACGTTCCGGATGCAGTGCCAGAGTCAAGGCGGAACGACGAAAGCAACCAGTCGTCTCGATTCTTTCGAGTTCGAGCGGAGAACGTCAAAACATCGGGCTTTTTCAATGGGTCTTCCCGTATTCAAGTCATTGTCAAGCTCGCCAATATCCATTTGACACCGGAACATCCCACCTACGACGGTGGGTCATGGCACCTCGAGGGCCAGCTCAACGAGCACATTTGCGCGACGGCCCTTTTCTACTATGACAGCGACAACATCACAGAGTCCCGCCTCTCGTTCCGTGCGCAGTCCAACACAGAGGGTCTCTGCTCCGAGCTTGACTACCAGCAGTGGGACTACCGCTCAATAAGCCGCACGTTTGCGATTGATGCCGAGCCCGGCAAGGACAGCACCATGCAGGACATAGGCTCTATTGTCACGCGGCAGGGACGAGCACTGTTTTTCCCAAACCTCTTCCAACATCGCGTGCAGCCGTTTTCCCTCGCGGACGCCTCTCGGCCGGGACATCGAAAGATTCTGGCCCTCTTTCTGGTTGATCCAGCCATTCCCGTCATCTCGACTGCCAATGTTCCGCCACAGCAGCCGCACTGGAAGGCGAGCCGCGCGGACCAAGTCTATTGGGGTATCGTTACAGCCGCGTCCGACGATGGGCACGTCATTGACGAGGCTGAGGCAAAACGTATTCGCCAGCTGCTGATGGCAGAACGCTCCGTCCTGCAGAGTCAAACGACTGAGAAATTGGAGGCAGTTGACTTTAATTTCTGCGAGCACTGATGATGTTGCAGAAGCTCTGTCGGCACAGCGACACTATTTGTCACGAGCCTGAGGATTTGGTCGTCGTGCTCCACGGACAGGAATTGAATTGAGACTACATCGCGGCTATGGTGGAGTGAGGTGATATGTAGGATTTATATTCGCCGGCGTCTCGCATTCGAAGACGAAGATGGGAGTTGCAGTATCTAAGAGGAACCTCTTGCTCAAATTTCACCCTTTGCCTGTGGCGAGATTCTAGATTCGGTAGCTTTACCCTCTGTTGCTTGCAAGGCAGTCAAGTCAAAAGAGTCCAAAGCTGATGTAGCTGTGCCGAAGCAACAGCTTCGGCTAATTGAGGCCTAATGCACGCACCTGAGCATGAATGCGAAGATGTGATCCACAGTAAGCATTACTGACAGGCAACGGCCAGTAGAGCGGAGAGCAGCCACTCGATGCACAATGCATTCACGGCTCACTTTCAATCATTTCTTCTGCCTTAAACAAGTGTACCATGGTCGCATTTGCTGGGGCGCCCGACGATCCACCCTGCCCCATCAACATAGCTTCAAGGGGAACTTATGCGCCCCATGTCAGAATCGAACAGCCAATAGGCAGAGTGCCTGAGTGGTTAAAGGGTATGACTAGAAATCATATGGTTTCGGCCTCGCAGGTTCGAATCCTGTCTCTGTCGGCGTTTCTTTTGCCTTTCGTTTATTTTTTTGGTGTTTCTGGTCGCATGATGCCATGGGGGGATACAACAAGCTCAAGGCACTGGATCTGAGGTGCGCGAGGGAAGAAGACGATTGTGGTAAGCCGGAAGACACGCACTCACGACCCAAGAGACCATGACCAGACGGGGCAATAGCTGCCAAGGGCTCCCTGAAGCTACCCGTCGTTCAAGTACAGGGAAGTGTCAAATTCCCGCCCAGGCCGACCCGACCGGAGTCGTGTAAAGAGAAAGGAGCATCCGCGTTAATGGCAGGGGATCGAATTGTAGACTATGAGGTGGCGGCTGTCAGCGTTGCCGGCCGGGTCCTTGTGCCGATGGCGCGCAAGAGGCGGGGGAGTTGTCGAAACGGCGACTTTGTGAATAAGGAAGAGTGAAGATGAAGGTGACTCGGCCGGGGGGCACCCATGCGGTGGTTGGCAATTGAAAGATTGGTAGCAATCACCAGTGACAAAGTATCTCTCCAGTTGGTCAATGTTCCAATACATCTGTCGGCGATGGCTAATTGACCTCGGATTTGGGGATGCGCACCAGGAAGAGCCGAGACTTTGAACATCCCCAGCTCTGAGGTCAACACCATTTTGCCATCATCCCCAGCAGATCAGCTCATTATCGACGTAAATTCGAAAATAGCACCTGGATAGTGCATTCTCCTAGTTTAGTCCTCCACAGTCTTGTAGCCGCCAAGCAATTGAACGCATTAGGTGGCACGCAGGCTATGGCCGATAGCCTAGACCGGCTCCTGAACCCAAGCCTATGGTATAAACTCTATCGATTTGAGTTGAGCTGAACGAGTACGCTCCGGCCTCGGCAGCACCATCGACGGCGTCAAGGCCAGTCCTGGCGAAGCGCCGCAAGAGACCACAGTGGCGCCGGCCAGGAACACCATTGATGAGTGTTACCGGCCGTGCCGGAATCCACAACCTTGATATGTTAGCTAGATTTACATCGGCACAAGGGCAAGGGCAGGTGGCCGCAGAAGAGCGCCATAAATGAGCATCATACTATCTTGGGGAAATACGGAACGGTTTAATTTGAACGTATGGATGCGCATTGTCTATGAAAACGGGATCAGGCGAACGGGATCAGGCGATGAATGAGGCGCCAATGTATCCCCCGTCGCGTAGCACTTGAAGGACCGTTTCAGATTGGCGGCGTCTCTAACGTCAATAAGAACCATATATCTTCGCGCCTCAAGCAGAGTCAAGAGGCGGTACACCGCGACACACCATGAGTAGTCGTTGGACTAAGTGCAGCACCTGCTAAGAGGCGACGGGTTTCGCATGACTTTATTGTGCATGTGTGAACTACTCGTAGACAGCTCCAGGCGAGACCACACGGCAGTTCAATGTTCTCATGTCAACCACAGGCGCGTCACATCACATCGCACACGAGCAAGTCAAGGTCAATGTGTTGCTCACTCGGTGCCTCAGGTTGCTCTTGTAGAAAGTCCATCAATTAATCTGGTTGCCAATCTCAAGTCACGGAAGCTGAGCCACCGCCCAATCGACCCACTGTCCATCATCAATTTTACCGTCCGCTAGTCAACCGTCACAAAACCCGCAAATCCCCGTGTCGTGTCCCAATTCCATCCCAGCCCTCTTAGAGTTGTCAGGTGCCCAACAGCCACCCCCCTGCCCGTAGGGCTGAAGCGCAGCGCCCCCCGGTCGACCACCCAGACATGGCGTGGTCGGGCGACTCAACCCGTACCCTGGAGCGCCAATCTGTAGGCATGCAGGGTGGCGGGAGAGCGACATGACGTGCAGTGCAGTAGCAGGGATCGCAACAAGTGCATTGCTTCTTTGTACGTGCGCACACTGGCTCCATCACGTTTCTCGTACTTCGAACAAAGCTTAGCAGTCACTGTCGCGTTCGGTGGATTGTGCCAGCTCATGTCTCGAGACAGGTCAAGAAATGCATTGTCCCATCTAAGCATCCACGTCCCAGATGCAATATCAACTATCTGGCCGGCTGCCGGCTCCCTACAATCGAGGGAAACAAAACGCGTGGGGGCCAGCGGGTTGTGCCGCGGCGACCTCTCCGGGTATGTCCATCTCAGGCACCAAGGTATCGAAAAGAGCTCATCGACCTGCCACGTAGCCCTCTCCTCGAGAGATGGCGCTGCCCCGGTCTCGTTTCTTCATCCAAGTGTTTGCAGGTGGCCCTGTGTGATGAATCAAATCGCCCCCATGCAGCGGATCATTAAACAACGCCGAAACATGCATATCCCAAAACCATGCCTGGCGGACCAATGGCAGTAGGGCCGTCTCTGAAAGACCGAGACTAGAAAAGCAGCGAAATCAAGAAGAAGAGAAAACAACGAAAATGTGGAGTGGGGAGACGTTGGTCGCAAATGGGGTCATCCGTGTTGCACTCCGGGTATCGCGTGGTAAATATTGCCTATGCTGTGGTGTATTGAAGTGCCGAAATGTGCCGTCCGTGTCGTGATGCCGTGTGGTGGAAAGTGCCGTAGAAAATGCAAATAACACCGAAAATAGAAAGTTCCCAGTAGGCCAAAGGCGCCCGGCCGACAGACCGAGACCGGCGCAGCCGGCGCGGTAGCGGCGATGGGACCATACTGGCTGAATGAAGATCATGCAATCACGTCGCTGCATGCAAGCGACGTGAGGGTCGTAAGCGTCAATTTCATGGAGTAGAGATGTCGTGCATAAGTCGTAAAGTGGAAGAAGTGATGTGTGTGGGCGCAAGGTTTATGGCGGATGGTCTCCGAGGAAGCAATCTCCAGTTGGACCCTCACAAGAAACGTCGCACCCAGCCCGCGTCGAGCCAGCCTACCCTGTCAAAGGCAGTCCAGAGCTTCGAGGCCTTGTTGACGTCAATCTTGCATGCCTGCTGAGCATCCGTCTTGCGGAACTCTTTGCCGGTGCGGAGACACTGCAGGCGGCGCTCAAAGATGCGACGCTTGCTCGTCAGGTACGTGGCGCAGTCCAGCCGGAGGTTGCCAGCGAGAAGCACCTCGTCGGGATGCAAGAGGTGCGCGTGGGGGTCATTGCTGAGATCAATCGGCTGCCCCTTCCAATCCACCTTGAGGCTATTGGACCGACTGGGGAGTGAGTCCAGCGGCGGGCAGTGATCGCGAAGAGCGTCGAAATCCTTGTCCTCGCGGTTCGGTGCGACGATCCGACGAGACGGTTCTGGCGTGGCGCTAATGCGGCCGGCGGGTCGCGCGGGTCTCGCGGGTGCGGCGGTGGATGTCGAATTGCTGCGGATCTGCCGTGGGGCAGCGTGGTTCTTGGACACTCGAGCCTTTGCAGGCTTGGCCACGATGGGCTTGGCTGGCATGATGGCATGGTATCGCTGGGCCCCGGCCCGTCGGTCAGCTTCAAGAAGTGCTCGCTCCTTGCGCAGCCACGCCTTGCGGTCCGACGTGTAGTGCTTCATGACTTGAGAACGGAAAATCAAAGCCAGCTCGTAGTCCTCACGCCGTGGCGGGGTGAGACCCGCAAAGATGCTCTCAGAACGGGCTCGCACATGCTCGTCGACGATGCGCCGGTGCTCGAGCTCGGTGGGGGCGAAGAGCGGTGCCTGAGGAGGGCTCTGCGGCGAGTGCTCGTCGTGCGGGTACAAGACGGGATCTTTGATCGACTGGCTTGATGGTGGCGTCGGCGGAGGCGCGTTTGCAGTCGCAATGGGTTTGCTGTAAGGCGAGACTGGGGGCGACATAGGCAGTGGCTGCTGCGCAGAGACGGGCCGCCCATTACCACCGTCCGGCTTACCCAGCGATCTGTTCGTGCCGGGCGTGTTATGACTGAAGCTGTCAAGCACAGCTTCGGGGGGTGACATGAGACTGTTGATATCGAGCTTCTTTGTTTCCATTGTGGGTGCAGGCACGGGCGGCGGCGCCATTGAGCCCTGTTGCTGCTCGTTTGGGCGAGAATTGGATGCCATTGGGACTGCCGAAGGCCGTTGATGACTGTAGGAAAACACGAAAGAGGAGAAAGGAAGAAGAGAGGATTGAATTGTGGTAGTTTTATGGTTCTTGTCGAAGGTGGTGGAAGACTGCGGGTGACCAGAGGCGGGTTTGTCAGCCATGTTGGTATGGCTTTGGCGGACTGACGTGTCTCGGTGGCGAAAGCCTGTCGGTTGTGCGCCGCTAACTCGCAGGCTACAGCCCGTCGGAGATGTACTTTGTAAGTCCGAAACTAGATTTCTCAAGTCGAATTTGAGCGTCTCGGGGAGGGTAGTGTCGGGAAAAAACCAAAGATGCGGTGGGAGAGCGCGAGGGGCGAAACGGGAGTCGCTTTGATTTATGTTTGCCGCCGCGATGAGTAAAGGCGGCGGTGGTGGTGGTCGTGGTGGTGGTGACTGCTGGGGGCGACTGCGGGGGGGTGATTGCAGGGGGTGGGGTGGTGGAATGGCGGTATTGTCTGAGCGCAGTGAATAGAGGGGCTCAATCCCGCCACTGCCAGTCAGTCAATCGACTGTCGAGATGCCGTCAGCGGGCGCCGTCGTGTAGCGTTGCGCAATTGACTGTGCTCATTTGGCAATTGGGAACGGGCCGGTTGCAATTGGAAACGGGCAGGGCGCGCGGGCAACAATGTCCGGGCGGGCTGTCGTGCCTCTTGAGTGTCAGGCGATGGTGACTGATGCGTCGATGACTCTGATCTGACGCGCACTGCAAGGCCAGGCAGAGAGGCAGGTGTCGTTGATACCCGATGGGGACTGGGACCGACAGGCTGGGGCGCCCCGGCAGCGAGTTGTACCCGTACTGTAAGCGCGGCCAGCCTAAAGGTGGCGGCCAGAGTTGGGGGAACCTTACGCAGGCACACACGACAAGCACGCGGGCACACGCCCCCTGCGCACAGACAAAGACGTGGCCGCAGGCGTGATTGGGTCGTGGCCGTACGGCTGGCTCTGGCTGGAGTGAGCTGAGGCAGCTGGATTTCGGATGACTAGAGGCAAAAGGCCGAAAGGGAACGGTTCAAGGCGGAGTTTGCGCGTCTGTCTCGGTTCGCGGTAATAATGACTGGCAGGCAGTCATCCGTCCGAAGCGGGTCAATGCAGCAGAGAGTTGGCCGAGACGGCTAGCTTGGTGTGTCGGTCGCCCACTTGCTGGTAGGCGGTGATGGACGCAGAGTCTGGATGGAGGGGGAGGAGGAGGAGGAGGGAGGTTGAAGAAAGGAAACAGGCGCAGCCCGCGGCATGGAAATAGGAATAGAAATCGATGGCCGCTGATTGCGAAAGGGAGCAGCACGGACGTTGTCTTTCCCTTGCGAGCGCGTCGACCAAGAGTGATGGGGGTGGGAGTGCGAGGCAGATGGCGACAAGAGAGCGTCGCAGGACAGAGGAGCAGATGGAGGAGGAGGGCGTGTGATCATGGAGGGACAAAGGGTAGGTGGGGTAGGTACAGCCGGGACTGTGGGGAGGGGCGGCAGCCTGCCAGGCAGTGAGTGACATGGCCCAACGGCGGCTGGACAACGGCGGTGTCGGTATCCAGCTGGGAAGCGGTGGGAGTTGATTCCATTGCGACACACCCCGGTTCTCCGCTATCAATGCTACGAGTATTCGTACCTCTGTGCAACTGCTCCAGAGGCTGACTGCAATCAGCATGCCTAGCACGCTCACCCGTACTGTGAGGTTGGTCGTGGATGGGTAGGAGTCAAAGTAGGACGTGGTGTTACAGCACGCTGCAAGCGCTTTCGGAAGCCCTGCGAATCAAGAGCAAGCCATGCAACCCGATCAGACTCGACAGGATCCCAGGCTCTGGATCGTGCTCAGTGTACCTTGGTTAAATGGCAAGGGTCAAAGCCCAGGCAAGCAGCAGCATCGCACCTCATGCTGGGGCTGTTGTTGACCACGGCGCAGGGGGGCCTCCCGCTAACGGCGCACCCTCCACCAGCCAGTCAGGTGCCCGTTGCCCGCCCAAGGTCATCAGGCACACCAGGCCCAAGCGAGGGGTGTGATTCGCAGCCCACGCTCTCCCCAAAGATAGCACCTGCTCCTGTGACGGCAGGGGAGGTGTAGGGTAGCGGCCCGGCTTGCTCCAAAACCGATCGAGGCAGTTGGCTTCCAACGTACGCGGTAGATGTCGTCGCCATCGGTCTTGAGACTGGGAGGTGTGCAACATGTGTATGTTCTACAACTGGCTGCCCGATGAGATCCGGCATGTACGGAGTACAGTACAATGCACAACACTAGGGGCGGGACACGCTCAGCCCGCACGCACTTTTGCCAATTCACGACGGCCCGATGGGAAGCGAGCCGAGGGAGACTTTCCCAGCAAGGTTGCTGGACGGAGAAGAGCGATGGCATCCCCCGCATCACCTCTCCCAACAAAGGGCAGCGAGGACTCCGTACCGGCTCCGTACATGGCGTCAAGGCCGCATGCAGGCCCCAATTGATGAGCTTTGGGGTTGTGTTTCGCACTTTGGCGGCAGGTATCGCGAGCAACTCTCGACGGCCGTGAGGCCAGTGGTGGGGGCGGCAAGTACAGGCGGAAGAGAGCATGCCCTCCAGCCTGCCAGCTCCTGTGTCTACCTGTAGAGCGTAGATCAGGTCGATGCGATGGGGCAGGTAGAAGGAAGACGAGATGAATGCCTGCTGTTAGGATAGTTGTTGTGCGACGACAACCGTCGTCAGCCAACCCCAACCCCGCCTCACTAACACAGCGACGACGTCGCCCTGTCACGCCTCTCACCGGCCGCCGTTCCCGGCCAGTATCGCGACCTGCCTGCACCGGCAAGTCGACACTGTAGGCAGTGATGATGAGGCTGTCTGCCACCTTGTTGACGCGAGCAGCAAGGACAAAGCTTCACCTTGCTTTGTGACGGGTGGGGTGGAATGGAGTTGAGGACAGGGGCCATGTCGACTGGCTTGGCTTTGGCCCATTTGCCTCGATCCCTCGCTGCCCAAAGCCCAACGGGAGCCACATTGCGTTTACGAGTAGTTGGCGGAGAGGGGTTGGCCGTGGAGTCTCCGTGTGTACTGTACGGGCGTGCCGTGTTGGTGGCACTCGTCCTCGCACACGGGCTTCAGCTTCGTTGTTAGCATCTGAACCGGCAAGCAAACTACCGACCAGCAAGCACAAGCAGTGCGCTCGATGCGGCGGCTACGAAACACAGAGGCAAGTCAGTGGCAACTCAATTCACACGAGGAGGCCTCCTCTCGGCGTCCGCAATTGGCAGCTGGGCAATTCGAGAAACCTGGGACTCGATTGGCCCCAACCGGCTCTGTCCAAGCCATTGGCCAATGCCCCTTTGCCGCCGCAGCCCCCGTGACTGCATCACTCACGCCTCCTCCCGGGCAGTTTCCATCTCTTGGTCCCCGTCCCGCAGCCCGACGAAAGGCCCGGCCAGGTCAGGCCAGACCAGACACAGAGGGGTCGTGGAAACAGTCAGACAAGAGGTGAGTCACAGGTTGGATGGCACGGCCACTAAGAAGTCGAAACAATGAGGGTGCCATTGCCGCTCCGGGACTAGCGCCCAGCCCAGGCGTGCGCTGTGGGGCATCGGCTTGACTTGAGGGTATCGATAAGCCAAAACTGCCGGCTGGGGCTGGGTTCCCACCCGTCGTCGAGGCCTTGAACGTTTCATGCGCGCGCGCCGTTGCGCCCACATTGGGCCGGATTGCGCGAGAATTAGCCGTCGACGGTGTCGCGCCGCGCCGGAGAGTGCGGAGGCGCGCCCGGGCAGACGAATTGCCCCGATTGAGCGGCGGCGCGCGCGTACGCGGCGGCGAGCAGATGACGAGGACGAGGACGTCATTCACGCGCGAGGGCCGCCTTGCCGCACTGCGGGCGGGCATGCCCTGCCAAGAGGGGCGCGCGTGGATACGATACACGTCCCGGACTTAGTCGAGGGCCCGCTGGGGGGGCGTGCGCCTACGAATGCGGTGTTTGGGGGACATGCGAGGATGGCGATTGTTAATTCCGTCCCTCCCATCCGCCGTCCATTGCACACTCTCGTCTTCGGTCTCGGACTTGGGGCGCGGAGTTTGCCAGTTCTACTCTGTCGGCGGGAGTCCCGGGCCAACAATGACTGCGCACGCTGCGACTTGTATCCGTAGCCCGGGCTGCTCAACAGCCGGATGCCGAGGACGCAGGGCCAGCGAGCCGGACGGACCCAGGGGACTGCTATGCTAATACCTGCCATGTGCCGTGGCGGCTGGTTTGCGACGTCGCGGGCAGGGCACGCGCGCAGTGAGGAGGCGTTGGCAGATGGACCAACCGATATCAAGACGCTGCAAACACCCTCTTGACAAGCGCTGGCTCGTGCAAAAACGGCCCGCCCCCTCCCTCCCTCTGAGGCTTATCGGCGCCATGGGGGCAGATGCGACATCGCCAGGGTCACTTGACAGCCTCATCCGCCATCTGCTGTGAGACAGCGTGCGTCGCCATCGCTGGGCCATTGGCGTCGCCCCAAGATGGAGTGCCACATGTAAAGGTCAGGTCGACGACGGAAGCTGGCGCTCGCGGGTCAAGACGGACCCGTGCATGAACTGCTGCCACCCACATGCTTGGCGATATCACGGCTCCGCGTGGCCCTAGGCATGTGTCTGCCTGTGGTTTACTAATTGGTTAAATTCTCCGCTAGCCGGGCCAGACGCCATGCGCGATGCCGGTGCCGTGCATTCGTCGAGTCGGCGGCGGCTGATGGGCTTGCAGCTCGGTACCTACGGTCGCAGTGGCGTCGACGGTACCCGTAATCGCCAGCGACAAGGACAGCTGCATGCAATGCGACTGTACGGAGTAAGATGGCGAAGGATGCGGTTCTCGCACCCCTTGGCTTGTCTTATGGGGCATGATTTCTCAGCTGTTGGCACAGACGTTGCTGCAGGATCAAGGCTCAATTCAATACCAAGCCGATGGGGGCCAACAACCAAGCCATTGAGCCATAACAATTGAGCCATAACACTGTCGACAAGCACCCTTAACATCCGACGCCTTGCAGCCGTCAGACTATAAGCCGCCGGACTCGGCTTCTAGCACGCTGCATTCGGGCATGTCGACGTGTGTCAAGTTTCCAGGGCACCTCCGGCCCGTCTCCGACCCCCTTCCGTTCCGTTGGTTCGGGCGTCTCCACCAACCGGCGCCGTGTCAGTTGGTTGTCCGGCCGCATGCAAATGCTTGAGCCAAATAGTAATGACCGTGCCGCTGCAGGGAATGCGGCTGCTTACCATCAACGTGCGCGGCCTTGCATCCCTCGCATGTCAAAACATTGTGCACCCTACATCGCCGTATCGCTGCTCTACTAAAAGGAGGGTGTCAAGCTGCGACATTGGGCCAAGGGGCATCCGCAGGCTGTTGCGCGATGACAGAGCTCTAGGGCTGCTCAGGACACAGATGGACTGCACGGCAAGGTTCGAAAACACACTAGACATGCAAACACTTCAATGGACAAGGTTGAGAAGCGTCAAGGTTTGTGAATAGTATCATTCCGAGCACTCATCCATCACATGCCTGCCACCCCACGGGACAGTGCAGTGCTTTCCAGGTTGTCTACCTCGTCTCCATGTCTAGTCTGACGGCGACAATCCCAAAAGTTGGCCCGTCCAACTGGTCTATATTCTCCGCAAAAGAAGCCTTTGCCGCCTGCTGATTTGCAGCCACTGTTTCCAAACAATGACGTCCATGCCGAGTGTGTCGTCGCAGATGGTTGCGACAGGCGTGTCGTCGTTCATCGAACAGGTAATTTGCCGATTGCTGCCTGGGTCCAGGCAGAGCCAAGGCACCGGTGCATGGTGAGCCAACGCGGCTGGATACTCGACGCGAGCAGCACGGCGGGCTATTGACATAGCGACAAAGACGGCGTCGTCATCTGGCTGCCCGAGGCATCTATGCATCCGCGACGCGTAACGGAGGACGTGTGTCGAGCTCGCCAGGTCGCCGCCCCACGAAGGCCGTTCGGGCCGCGCCATGGACGAGCCTCACGTAAAGTCATACACCATCAAGCTCTCGCGCCCATCCGGCGCCTCCTTTAGCACCACCACCATCTCATCGTCAAACCCTACCCAGTTTTTCTTGTCGTCAGGGTCAACCTGCGTGGCCGACCCAGGACTCCTCTCCCGCCGTGCCTCGTCGCCCGCGTCATCGCTCTGCTGCCTAGGCCGCACCTCGACGCTGCTCCCGCCGACCCGTCCTTCGAGCTCCCATAACCGAATCTCGTCGCCTCGGGTGCTGACGCTGACTGCCTTGCCGCGGGGCGTAATCTCTGCGTCGGAAATGCCCGAAGTGTGCCCCCAAAGGCGGATCCCGGGCGAGATGGAGAGTGACGTGGCTGTCGAAGTACACAGGTGCAGCACGAGCGTGTTGTCGGGTAACGTAGCGAGCAGATAGGGGTGACTATAACACAACCTGATCGGCCCATTATCGTCGATTTTAAATCTGTATCGAGGAGAGCGCACCCCGGCGCGCGTAGGCGTCGACTCGGGAGAGGGGCTCGTTGACTTGCGCGTCTGGGTCGGGAGCGTATATGCCACTCTCGAACTAACGACGTCTGGTCTTGACAGCCCCGAGGGCCTAATTTCCAGGTCCTGGATACCGATGGCCCAGCCGCCAACGGCATCAAACGTGTATGCGATGGAGGCCACGACTAATGCCGCCATCCTTCGTATTGACAAGGCGAGCGGAGCACGCGTGCTGTGCGACTTGAGCGAGGTGAGTTGCCGCGGCTGCGGGAGGCGTGTGTCCGTTACTTGCGGGGCCGACAGATTGTCTTTCGGCTGCGGAGCTCGAGTCGCCGCGCTCTCGCGATGCTGAGGCCTGTCGTCGGAGTCTTCAAACATGTATAGCGAGACGAAGCCCAACCTCGTCGCCGTCAGTACGTATGGGTGCCCGTAGGCCATCGCCACCAGCTCTCCAAAATAGCTCTTGGCCTGACGGTACAGCAGCGTTAGCTTTCCCTGCTTCACGTCCAGCCTCCACACCCCAAAGGTCCCGTCCTCAAAGCCTGTTGACATGTCGAGTATCTGCGAGGCGAGCCGCTGGTCGTCCACTGCCAGACATGTCGGCTGGATCAAGGTGCCGTCGTGCATCTCGAGGCTCGCTTGCGCAATCATTTTTCTCGTCTTGAGGTCCCAGGCCCGCAGGCCCGACTCGCCGTCGGCCGTCACCGCCAGGCCCTCGACGACCTTGACCAGCGTCTGCCACTCTGGGGGCGGGCTCCGCTCGACCTCGTGCACCGGCACCTCATCAACGGCGCACCTCCCGCGGGCCCAGTTATGGCGCAGCTTGTACTGCTTCTTCCAGTCCACGCCGTCCGAGACGCTGGCCGTGGCGTCCCCAGGGTCGACCAGCCCGCCCCGGCGCCCCCATCCGCCGTCTGCCCATATCGACTTTTGCCCCGAGTAGTGTAGGCGGCTGGAGCTGCGGGCGGCGCCGGCACGGAAGCCGGGGATGCGGTGGGCGCGAGGGAGGATGAAGCGACGGTAGTAATGTGGGCGCCAGAGCTGCGAGTCGGCGGTGACGCGGTGAAAGCGCTTGGACACGGGCGAGACGGCGAGGAGGGCCTGCTCGTCCATGTAGGCGAGGATTCGCACAAGCAGCTCGTCGGACAGCGCGGAGATGACGTCGTGCGACGGGGGAGGCGGCGACCACGAACGGGGCTCGGCGGCAGGGCTGGGTTCGGAGACGCGGTGGCGCTTCGCGGGCAGATGCTGGTTGTTTTCGTTGTCGACATCGTCGTCGCTCTCGCCCTCGCAGAGGCGCCGCTTGGCGGGCATCGCCATCGCCTCTGAGAGGGCGTGCGGCTGCGCTGCCGCAGACGGGCCAGGCGTTTGTTTGTTAGCCAGCTCGAGGGTGCTTTGCAGATGCAGCAGTCGAGACGTAGCGGGCGACGTAGACGGGCGCTCGGGGAGAGGACAGGGCGAGGAGCAACGTCGGCGGCGGGCGTTGAGGACAAGTAAGTTGGCGACAGGAAGACGGTGAAGGAGGGTGGATGGGTGGCTGATGACTGTTGAATGGTGAATGGTGGTGGTCGTGATTTGGCTGCCTGCATGTGTTGACTGGCTGCAGCTGATTGATTACCTTATTACTACGCGTAGGCACCCAACCTTCCATTACCTTACCTTGGGCTCGGGCCATCGCAAGTTCCGAAGCCGCCGTCATAGAATAGTTTCTAACCTCTTTCGCAATAACATCCCCAAGCACGGCACCGGTCACTTTTTGCTGTCCGGCGGCTGCATCGCCTCGCCCGGCGCCGGTGCCTCTCGGGCCTCGCGACTGGGCCCGGCGTTGCTTTTGCGCCTTCGCTGCCCCAGCCTCGACGAGTCCCAACGACGCACGCATTGACGGCGCCTTGCTTCTTCCAAGACCCGCGGCCAACCAGGATGTAGCATCGCGCCCGACATCGCGCAGGGAGAAACGGGCAGCTTCTCTCCTTTTCTAGCTGCAGTGCGCCCGGGCCGAACTGGGGCTCCTCGGCGCGACGCGCTCCCGTGCGGTGCCCCATGAGTAGGCGAGGTCATGTCCGCATGTCTACAACACATGGATGGGACATGCAAAGAGCCCATGGAAATGTTACTCGCCACACGTCATATGCCCAGCGCCCCAACCGCCGTTGCAATGTCTTCCAGCTGGCCGGAACACCGGCCTGCCTTGCAGCTCCCCACTGTGGCCATGTTACTCGTCACATTCCGACTCTGGGGCAGCGTCCCATCAGAGAGGCTTCCTTTCGGAGTGAACGCGACGTTGCGAAGGTTCCATGGGGATACGTCATAAAGCAAGTACGCAAGCTTCCCATTGTAGTCCAAGACGACGCTGGCACAGGCCCAGATTCTACATGTCTCTCCTCCACCGGCTTTTCGTCCGGTTCTTACATCGGCACGTCAGATTTGATAACCTACTGACGATTTGACCCTTGTGCTTGCGCCTGCCATTGATCCGGGGTATGCACGTCGCCTACAGCAAGTAACCCATAGCGCTGCTTAGCACCCACTCAGGCAGTCGTCACATTCATCAGGTGCTCTGTTGCTCGGCCCTCAGAGGCCCTGCTGCGGTGGGATGATGGCCATTGGCCATGGATAAGATTTGAATGGTAGAGACGACGCTGAAACTGTGTGAATCTCGGCCAAAGCGGTCTCGGATTGTGCAAAGTCAATGACGGCCTCCACCTTATTGCCATAGCAGCCATGTTGGGCAACCTCGCCATGGTCTCAAGGTTTCACTTACGCGTGATTGATAGATGGTTTGGAAACGAGAGGAATGGAAAAGGCGCATTGGCATACAAGTATCCTGCTATTCAGTCTATGCTCTAAATGCAGCTCTATATTGTACATGATTGTCTATAACATTGCTAAAATCACATTCTTGTCCAATGCGCTGTCGTACAGTACATGACCCCTCAAAGAAAACACCGGTGTAGCGCGACGGCCGCAAATGCCAGAGCGCCGACCAGCGGCCCCACATTCGGAGTGCACCCCGAAGCGGCGCTTTTCGTCGGTGTGCTCTTGGCGGACGTCCCGGTCGGCGTTGAGGGCGTCGACGTTTCTTTTAATATCTGCTTCGACGAAGTCGGCGAAGCAGTGCTCGTGGAGGCTTCTGTAGAGGCGGCGCTCGAGGAAGATGTTGCGGACGATGCTGATGCTGATGTTGATGAGGTTGACTCGGACGCAGCGCCCTTCATGAACGGCTCAATGATGCACTCCTTCATCAGTTTGTTATCCGTATAAGAGCCATCGGAGTCCTTGGAGGGCGTTAGGCTCATAATATACGTCTCGTCAAACGAGCCGGCGCCCCAGCCGACGAAGCCGACGAAGACATCGTCGTTTTCGCTGATGAATTTGTTCTGGGCGCAGAACTTCTCCATGCACGACGGGTCCATCGACGCACCCGTCTCGGAGACCATGGCTATGCGCTTGTTTTTCCTCAGCCAAGTTGCAATCGTCCGGAACCCCTCAACGTTGTCCGTCGTACAAATCTTGGACTGACCCGAGTTGTTGCTATCCAAGTATTGGTGCAGATCGAGGAGGAGGTTATCCGTGGTGCCGTCGGGGTTGGTAATGTTGGCAAGAGCAGCTGCTGAGCCAGTGGAAACAAATGACGCGGCAGAGGCAAAGTTCGTGCCCGGCAGCAGAATCATCTGCGTCTTTGCGCCCGCCTTGCGTATCGCCGTAACCACCTTCTGCACCGTGTCCGCCCAGATGGCAATATCAAGATCATGGGGCTCATTAACAACTGCCATGATTATCTTGTCTTCGTCCTTGTAGTAGGTTGCGATCTGTTCCCAGAGGTCGACGAAATCCTCATCTGATGGCCCGCCCTGTCCGACGATGCCACCTTGGCCATTTGCATCGCTGCTCCACCGAGCAAAGTTGTGCACGTCAATCATGCAGTAAGCACCTGTTTTTAAACAGATCTGCACGAGCTTGTCGTAGTACCCGAACTTCTTGGCGTCCAGCTTGCCGCCGAGTTTCCCGTCGAGGGCGTACTGCCAAGTTATGGCTGGCCGCCGGTCAGCAACAGACAGCAGTGCTATTTTGGACCAAACAAACTCACGAAGACGGAAAACGTTGAAGTCGTCGTCCTCGACGAAATGCTTCATCTGTCCCTCGCCATCGCCACCCCCAAACGACGTCAAGGGGAAGCTCTCTTGAGTCGTTGGACAATAACCCTGTTGAGAATGTTAGTAAAATCATTCACCATTCGGGAGAAGAGCAGCAACTGGCGTTTATATCACACCCGAAATCCAGTCCGGGCAATGCGACTCCCTGAGACACGGGTCAGTACGCTGCATGTGGTTGTCGTCAAAAGGGTGTGAGGTTGTCGCGAACCAGGTACTTGATGCGGCCCCACGCGCCGGCGACAAGCGTCAGGCCCGCCAAAAGACGGGAAGATGCACGCATATTGTCGAGGGTCTGGCGACGACAATACCAGCGCTTTGGGAGCAACTTTGATGATGAAGAAAAGGATCAAGCTGCGCGACGGCGGACATTAAAAACTCGGCACGGATGTGGGACCACCTCACGACTCGCCGAGAGTTGGCGACTCTCGACCCCCGAGTCGGGACGGCACGCATCTGGAAACACCCACCGGACAGAGCGGATACGAAGCCAGGGCCGCCTACTCGTACACAGCCCCTAACAGTTAGACGAGAACGCTGACGATGTCATAC
Organism: Tolypocladium pustulatum; assembly: GCA_024340155.1. Lineage (NCBI taxonomy): Eukaryota > Fungi > Ascomycota > Sordariomycetes > Hypocreales > Ophiocordycipitaceae > Tolypocladium > Tolypocladium pustulatum. Next base: position 403,845 of record JALHBY010000091.1, read on the forward strand.
TTGGGCCATTATGAGGCTGAGTTTCAGCTGGGCCATTCGTTTGATTGCATCACGCTGCGGCGGGCAACTCGTGGTCCCCTATTAGCGCGCCCACCAGTTCGTATCCGTGTTGGAGCGGACGCAAAAAAGCGGGCCTAGAGCCGTCCCCTGATGATCCTCTCTCGTGTTATTATAAAAATAACACAGGCACGGTTGCCAAGCCTACCTACATCTTGGCCATGAGAGCTTCTGCAACGGCACGCGCGAAGCCCGCGTCGTTGATATCCCGCTCGTCCTCAACGACCTCGATTCCCGTCCCCGAAAGGCCCTCTCTGATTGTGCTGAACAAGACTTGGTCAGCCTCGTCGTCGGCGAAGGGCCCGCCTGCGCACGCAAGCACGCTCACGCCGCCCTTGGGGATCCAGAGCTGAATCATTTCGGGTCTCGTTGTGTTTCTCAGCTTCTTGCAGATGAAGTCGCCAATCTGCCTGCAGTCTTCTGCTGACGAACGGACCAAGGTCGTGATTGGGTTGTGTTCCACCATCTTGCGGCCTCTGTACCTTTGCGGCACGGTGTGCTTGGGCCCGAAATTGGCCATGTCCGTCGCGCCAAGCGAAATGATGGTTGGAATACCGGCTTCTACGGCGGCGTCTAGCCGTGCATCGCCGGCCGACATGACACCTCCCATGACCAAGTCGCAGACCTCTGTGGTCGTGAGGTCGATGACGGCGTCAAGCTCGCCGGCGCGAACGAGACGCTCCATGGCTCTGCCTCCATGCCCGGTTGCGTGAAAGATGTACGTCTCGACAGCGTAGTTGGATTCTAGGTGCCGGCGGATGGCATCGACAGCCGGCGTCGTAACGCCAAACATGGTGATTGCCACGCGTTTCTTTGAAGACGACGGCTGGCCCTTGATGCCCTTTCGGCGTGCATATGACAGCGCCATTGCTGCAATTGCGCTCCCTGCGTTGCTGAGCACATCACGGAGGACCTGGTTCAGGCCAGACACGTCAACCACAGAGTACATGAGTGAAATGTCGCTTTCGCCGACAATTGGGCCAGTGTCGCCGCTTGCAATCGTCGAGACAATCAGCTTGGGAAACCCAATGGGAAGCACGTCGCGCATCACCGCAGATGCGAGCGAGGTGCCGCCCGAGCCTCCGATGGAGATGGCCCCATCGAGTACACCACTTAGGTAGAGCTCCCGGACAGCTTCCGAGGCACAGCGGGACATGAATTCGATAAACTCGCCGCGTGACAGCCCTGATGTGTCCTTGCCGCTGCCGTGATTCGCAAGGAGCTCTGACTGAGTAACTGAGATCCCATCATCCTCTACCGAATGCCTGCCGACGTCGATGAGAATGGCTCGGACGTTGCCATGTTCTTGGATGCGGTCGCGGAGGAAGAGGAGCTCCTGCAGCTTCGTGTCGCAGGTGCCCATGAGCACGAGAGTTGCCATTTCAATGTCCGGAGGATGTGCCTGCGGCTTTTGTGTACTCCACGATCGCAAAGAGCAGACACAAGATGTTGTACAAAGCAAAGTTATATATGGACCACGGAGGGACGATCGCGGGCGGGGTCAAGGTCCTCCGCAATGACATGCCGTGAACCAGATACGCTTCAGCTCTGCAGGTCAAGCGCTTGTATGGATCATTTTTTCTTAGTAGCCAAAGAATTTGTAGAACAAGCCCAAGACTCCCTAGCAGGAGAGTCCACGGGCAACCTTTCTCTGCTTCTGCCAGTCGGTATCATAACGGCTGTGGCTTTTGTGGTCCTTGCGCATCCACTGTGACGACAGTGTAAAAGCCGAGCCGAGATGGTACTCAGCACAGGGCGATGACTCAATTTCTCAACGCTTCCCTTTATATTACTTGCTCCAGACTTCCAATTGTGAGTATGGCCGGTTCGACCACCTTTCTCATTCTTGAACACCACGATTGTCCACCTCCCAGGGAATGAATTGCTAATGATTTATGGGAGCAGACCTGAGACAGCAAGGTGCACCGACGTCTTGGTTGTCCGCTGGATCTCAGCGCCAAGTCTGCCCCTCTCACCGTACCTTACCTTGACATCAAACAAACGGCCGCGACGCGCCTGACCCGACGCAATGTCACCTCCGACGGACCGCAAGCAAATCCTCGCTAATCTGCGCGCTCTGGTCTCGGCTGGAAAGCCCATAGTCGGCGCTGGCGCTGGCATCGGGCTTTCGGCAAAGTTCATCGAGGCTGGAGGTGGCGACCTGATCATCATTTACAACAGTGGTCGCTTTCGCATGGCTGGGCGAGGATCGCTGGCCGGTTTGATGCCATACGGAAACGCCAACGATGTCGTTGTAGACATGGTATGAGCCCAGCTTGCCTTGCCCCGGGTTCACCCTCATATACACGCTGACACCGATGCAGGCTTCTGAAGTGCTGCCCGTGGTAAAGCACACGCCTGTAATTGCTGGCGTTTGCGGCACCGATCCCTTCCGCAACATTCCCGCCTTCCTGAAGCAGCTGCGAGACCTGGGCTTCGCAGGCATACAGAACTTTCCCACAGTTGGTTTGATTGACGGACTGTTTCGCGCCAACCTAGAGGAGACGGGCATGTCGTACGACCTAGAGGTGGACATGGTCCGCGTCGCCCGTTCCCTGGACCTGCTCACGACGCCGTACGTCTTCAACGTCGAGGAGAGCAAGAAGATGACCAGCGCAGGCGCGGATATCTTGGTTGCGCACATGGGCCTGACCACGAGCGGCTCGATTGGCGCGTCAACGGGAAAGACCATCGATGAGTGCGTCACTCTCATCCAGGAGATCAGGGACGCGGCCGTGGCAATCAACCCGGAAATCATGGTGCTGTGCCACGGAGGTCCCATCGCTGCACCCGAGGACGCCCAATATGTGCTGAGCCGAGTAAAGGGGGTTCATGGCTTCTACGGAGCGAGTTCGATGGAGAGGCTACCAGTGGAGGCGGCAATTACGAACATTACCAAGAGCTTCAAGGACCTGAGGCCGGCAGCCTAGGTGCTGGGAACACGGTTCTCTGATTGGCGCCTTTGGAAAGCCTTCACTATACCTGAAATCCGCCATTCATGTAACATGGGGTGTGTGAGATATTTGACAAGGAAACGCCAATCGAGTGTCGTAGAGTCTCATTCCAAGATACGCCAAGCAGCGGTGGAAGCTCACATGGGGTGACGGTCGTTGTCCAAGCGTAGGCAATGGCCACGGCGCAAACGTGAGGCAGGAGCGGAATCATCAGATTAAGCGTACACATTAGTGTCTTCTACCACGTATGAGTGCTACGAAACTACTTTCCAAGATGAGCATCTACACAGCTAAAGCACCAAGAGCGAGCATGGCCAGGCCGCCCATGAAGCCAACGCCAGCTGCACCAGCCGACTTCGTTGGTTCAGCGCTAGCAGATGCAGTGCCGCTACTAGACGCCTTTGTGGTCGCAGGACAATCATCGTCCGTCTCAGTAGGCGCCGCGGTCGCAGTGCTGCTGGCCGTTCCGTTGGTCGTTGCCGTCTGGGCTCTTTTGTAGGGCTGCAGCGTTGCCCTCGCGGCCACAAAGTGCTCCTGCAGCATCTCGAGCAAATCTTCTCTCACAGCCAGCGCGCTGAACATTTCCCTGGGGACCGACACGCCGCAGTCGTCGTGCTCGGCGTGACTCTCGGTCCTCTTGGAGAAATGGACTCCGGGCTGGGGAACTGCGCAGTTGTCCTGAGCCCTGGCGGCGCGCAATTGACAGATTTCCTCTTTCTGGCAATCACCCCTGCAGGAATTGTCGGCCTTCCAGCCTCGGCTTTTGCGCGACATGTACGCATCAAAGAGATCCTGTTTGGATTCGAATGCCTCGGTTACGTTGTGCCAAAAGGCAGGCGTAAGCTCGGCCTTGGAATCGGTCAGAGCAGGCACAACAGCTTTACCATATGCCTCCTTTGCGCTATAGTATTTCTTCCATACCGGCCCGGTAGTCTGGAAAGACTTGTCGTCCATGTCGGCCATATACGTGGTAGCGTCCAACACGGCGAATGTGACGGGGTCGACATCGTAAACCCGGAATGAGGGCATCCCAGATGTTGGCGTCAGCGACGGGCAGATGTACGACATTGCCGTTGCTTTCGAAAATTTCCGGTTCGAATAGTCTGAATAGCTGACTTCGAAGTGGTCGACGTGCGTGTGGCCGAAGAACATGGCCTTGATGGTTGCCGAGTAACGATTCACAACTTGGTCCAGATAGTTTGAGCCGTTGGGCAGCGCGTCTTTCTCTCCAAACGGCATGTGGCCGATGATGTAGACGCTCTCCCCCGCCTTCTCGGCCGCATCAAGCTCTTTGACGAGCCATGCAATCTGGCCGTTGGGGTCTTTTTCCATTTCCTTCTGATAGAGCACAAAGTTGAACTTGTAGTAGAGATTGGTGTTCAGAGAGATGATGCGAAGATTCGAATCGGGGTGCTTTGTGGAATATGCTCCTGTTTTCTTGGCCTCGTCTAATGCTTCGCTGCTGATCCAACGCTCCCACTGGTTAGCGAGAGTGTCGTAAACCCACGAGGTGTCATTGCCAAGCGAGTTTGGCTGGAATATGTTGGCAGGATGAGCCTCGTGGTTGCCAGCAGTTCCATAAACATGCTTCAAGTATTTGTTCATGTTTCCGTAGGCGTCGTCGACTAAAGTACGGGTCAGCACAAACGTTGCGCGGGAACAGCAAGGCCAGACTGACTCTCCCCCTCATTGTACGGCTTGCTCGTATTGAACAGCGCGTGGTCGACGACATCTCCCGTGAAGAGGGTGAGGGCGGCATCGGGAAACATGTCCTTGATGGCCTTGTACATGCTCTGCTCCAAAGTAACTGGCACATCGCAGTTGTGGTCGCCATTGGGCCCGGCCGGGGACGTCGTGTTGCCTGGCGAATCGGCTTTTGTGTACGGCCTACGCAATTAGCATCTCACCCGTAATCGATATCCCTGGAGGGACTCGCCTGCAGCAGGTGGGCTTCTGGCACTTGGTGCTTGATCCCTCCTCGTAGAGGCTATCGATATGGATGTCCGAGTAGTGCACGACCTGAATCGGGTCTCGGCCGCTGACGGCCTTTGCTGGTTCGCCGCAAGGTTTGCGAGAAGGAAACTGGATCTTCCACTCATCAGGAGGAGGGGCGTCGCAAACCCCCAAGAAGGCGTTGCAGAACAGTTTCGAGGTCGTGGAAGGAACTTCCATGGTCTTGATTATGTCTGCGATGACGGGCACTTCTCTGGTTATGATGCCGTCGCAGAAGGTCTCATCATATGGCTTGGAGACTGTCTGTCAGCGCGCCGTAGCTCTTGTCCATGCTTCGAGTTTGTGCGTACCGTTCCAGATGTGCAGAGCTGTTTACCAAGACTGATGAACATGTCGTTTCCATCAGCAGTGAGGCTTTTCAATACATTGAGGACGTTCTGAAGCCGTATGTCAGCCGCCAGTTTCGCATGGCCCAGTGGTGGCCTGGACTGACTTCACAGCCTTTGCATGTCGAGATATCACCGAGAGCACTGCGCGTCTCGCCGGCCCAGGTCCCCGCCTCCAACGACCTCTGGTGCAGCTCATGTTCCTGGAGGCCCCGCTCGAGGGCAGCCGCAATGCCGATCGGGCTCACAGCTAGCAGCTGTAGCACAGATGGTAGAGACAGTGGATGCATCTTCGCTGGCCATGGACGTCGGGATGCCTCTCTTGACGTTTCCCACGTCGCTGGCCAAGGAGGCTCTTATTTACCTGGAGTCGTATGCAAGGTCAGCTCAAAATAATCTCGCTTATGCGTTCCATCGTCTCCATCTTTTAGCTCGCCGCATTCGGCTGCGGGGCCGAGTTTGCACAAAAATCCATGGGACATTCGCCCGTCCATGCCAGAAGCTTGACGGTAACCATGCAACGGCAGGGAACCTTGGCCCGGCTAGTCCATACAACCCCTGGAAGTCTAACCCCAGCCCCCTGACGCCCCCGCACCATGGGTACGGGGGCGGGTGGAAGCTAGATGTGGGGGAAAGTCTGGTGCCATCTCGTATGGCTTGGCTTTACGAAACCGCGGCCAACAACATCTGACATTTGATGGCTTGTGACTCTAGAGGGGAGCTAAGCTTCCCGATTGCTTGAATCTGGGAACTTGTCGAATGATTTTCATAGGTGTTGGAAGACTTGCACTGACTGGTGAAGTTCTTTTTCTCGCTGCAGTAAACGACTGTTTCTAATGGAAAGTGTACACGCACCTAGGATGAGGCCAAGCCCCTCTCTCTAAAATACGGCCGGAGTCCCGCATCGCCGTCCGGCCGCGTGATCCATCCCTGACTACTCGCAGTCTCTTTCGGCCGCCGATGATACCGTTGAGGCTTGAATGTGCTTCTCGAGCTCGAATTAAGGGATGTCACGCAATACTGAACGGTAACCTGTCTGGGTGAAGGTGCAGACACCTGACCGAGAAAAGAGTAGAGAAACAACGGATGGCCTGATGTTCCGTGGATATTGGAGATGCATTTGGACCAACTTGTTCGACATCCTGACGGCTTCGCTCTCTTATCTAATAAGAGTGTCAACGGTCGGACCCACAATATCAGTAGTAATTCTTCATGTACACTGCGAACATTTTGTTTCCAATGTAAGTTCTCCAATGGCAAGGTGTTAGATCAGATGTTCCCTTGTACGCGGATTTTGCTCATGAGCTTCCAATAGCTTGAGATTATTTCCTCCCGCCTTTCTAAGACTGCATAGTCGCCGTTGGCTGCTCTTGTCTCGTTGACTTACACGACGTGATTATACTGCCATGTCAGGCCCTTTCCTGAATGACGTTCATTGCTTTCATTTGTCGTCAAACCTACTCGGGCAGGGTTACTCTATTGTCTCATCCGTCAGTCGTTGCTCTCGGCTGTGTAGTATCCGTTCGTCCTCAACAAAGTAGGTTACTTTGCAAATAGAGAAAATACGCCATGCAGATAGTATTCATGAATAGCAAATCAACAGCAGCAACGAATGTTTGCGGGTCTAGAAACTTGTGGCTAGCTTGCTGAGAATAACTGCCATGGCTTTCACTGTAGCCTGTGAAATCGAGGCGGGCAGCAAGATTTGAGCGGCCCTGTCCGGCACCGGGCCTACACCTATAAACCGAGCGAAGCGAGGATTCAAGAGCTCGCCGCAGGCAAATATCATTTGAGGAAGCCGGTAGCTCTGCTGTACTAATGGCAGGCCTTGGGGCGGGCATGGACCATGGAAGACGACAATGTTTAGCGTGGCGTTGCAAGCGATACATTCTCTTGTAGGCCCTTGGAAGAGATTGACAATAAAAGTCGCTTGTTTTATCTAACGTGCGAGTGTATAATGTAAACGCGCAAACAGAGCATCATACACGGTTGCAACCCAACCCTCGGCCGGCCCTCCGCGCGCCACGACGCCCAGCCCGCCAACCGCCCACAAGGCCGCGACGCCCAGGGCCGCGCCGTGCACCGTCAGCCATTTCCTCCGACGCTGCCGCTTGGTTCGCTTGTCCACCACGATGCTCTCCATGCCAAGCCAACCGCGCGTCGAGGGCGCCGCGTCGAACCACTTGGCCATGCCCCAAACCATGTGCCCGCAGCCGACGACGACGAGGCCCGCGTAGGCGACGCTCGCCACGATAGGATGCCGCGCAAAGCCATGAGCGACGTAGGCGAGGCCTATATTGGAGCTGTCGCCTTCAACGGCCAGCGGCAGCAAACGGTTGACAAAGGCGTGCGCCGAGTAGAAGACGGCAAAGGCGTAGCCCGAGATGGAAATGTAGCTGAGGGCCGGCCATAGTCGCACGCCGCCGCCGCTCTTGGACCTCGACTTTGTGCCGCCTCCCCGTAGCAGCTGGTGCAGCGCGTGCAGGCCCGGTGCACCGCCGCCGTATCTCTTCATGTTATGCCAGCGCCTCAGCAGCCGCAAGGCGACGCCGGAGCCGACGTGCGCCAGCACGGGCAACGCCAAGAGCAACGGCTCGGCGATGGGTGTCTGATAGATCTCGCGCGTCATGAGAAGGTACGTCTCCGAGCCGGCGACGGAGCGCGTCACGGCGGGTATCAGAGAGACGTTGGCAAGGTGGAGTGAGGTGAAGATGGACATGGCGTAGCTCGAGTATCGCTGAATCCGAGTCACTGCCAAAGTCGTCAGCGCAGTGCCCAGCTTGGGGGCCTCGGAGAAACATCACTGACGGTAGAATATGGCTCCGCGGCCGCCGCCACCGCTCAATCCCAGTGCGCCGGCTGTCGGACCGCCTTTGATGCTACCGTTGCCGCCCTCGTGGGCCTTATCCAGCCCCAGCAGGAACTCTGTGTCGCCATCCGACGGCGAGGGCGTGTCTATCGGAGAAGGGTCCAGCTGTAGGAGAGATTCCAATGTTTGCTGGGAGTCCCGGCGGTCTAGCCGCCCGGGCGTCTCCATCCCGAGGGCAAAAGGCAGGATGAGGTGGGCGGTACGAAAAGCAATCCGAAGCGCTGACAATGAAGATTCGACAATGTTGGGCGCAGATCCCGAGGCTGTTGAGCTCTGTGACGTTGCCGGCAGGGGTCCGCTAGCTGAACCGGGTCAGCGTGAAATCCCACGAGCTTAGTGGACGGAGCGCTGGACCCCATTTTTCGGGCGCCTGAGGTGCTCGGCAAGGTCCCACCCTCCACTGTGTTGACTTTACTCGACTCAACACCAACACCACTTCATTCGAGGTACGCCGCACGCCGGCACAGCAACATCAAAAGGCTCTCGAGGCTCTGGTTCAATTTGAAGCTCAAGAGCCTCTATTTTATCAGCTGCAGACGTCGACACTCTTCAAGATGCCTCCCGTAAGCTGCTCTTGGCTCTCACCGTCCTCGCGAGATGCGGGTTTGCTAAACCGTCGCAGAGACACCAAACGCTCCCTCCGCCGCAGACGTCGGCTGCGCGCGAGGCCCAAAAGTCCTTCTACTGCACGCTCTGCTCCAAGGGCTACTCCCGCATGAACGACTACGAGTCGCACCTCGGCAGCTACGACCACGCCCACAAGCAGCGCCTCAAGGACATGAAGGCCATGGTGCGCGACCCAAACGCGACGGCACGCGCCCGAAAGGCCGAGGCCAAGGCGGACGGCCTCATCAGCATCAAGCTCAGCGACAAGGACAAGGAGGCTTCGTCGGCCAAGAAGCCAGGCTTCAAGCGCAGCGGCTTCAAGAGCGCCTTTGGGACCAACAAGGAGAGCCAGGCACCCGTCGTCGACACTGCCCCCAAGCTCGAGGCCCCGCCGCCTGCCCCGGCCCCTGCGAAAGTAAAGGGGGCGCCAGATGAGAGCGATACCGAGGACGAGGGTTACGAACGATACGATCCCCGGTTTCCCACGGACTAAATTGCCATCTACGATGACTGGGACGGTACAAGCTTGTGCCGCCACATAACCACAATCTTCACGAGTGACGAATTACGATGTTTGCATCAATTCATTACGAGCCATTTCAAGTGGCCGCGTCATTTACATGTTGTTGGGCTGCTGCATCCACCGGTAGGACTCTATATGCGACAGGTCCTCCTCGAGCAGCCCCATCATGTTCCGGTTCCCCGAGAACCAGTCTGCTATTTGCGCCACCCGTCCGCTGGAGGGTAGCGGCCCGCCACTGTCCTGGGCGTGCGCCATGGCCTGGTCCTCGCTCGGCATGAAGCCCAGCTGGCTCAGGTACATCTCGAACTCGTCGCCGATGGGGACCATGGTCTGGTCCTCCTGCTGTTGCGATTTGGCCTCGACGTACAGGCTGGCGACGTCGCACATGACCTGGCAGAGGCGGTATAGTTTGTCAATCGTCTCGGACGAGTCGCGGGACCCGTCCAAGGATGCGACAAACTCTTGAAGGACCTTCAAGTCGTCGAGTGACGACGTCTCGATGACATAGCAGAAAAGAACAAAGAAGGGCGCAAATGGTGTCAACAACAGATTCCTGTGGTAGTGAGTTCAGTATTAGGCCGAAAACAACTCCCCTCGGGCTGCAACGAGGTGAAACTCACCAGTGGACGTAGATGGATCTGAAATAGCTGCCCTGCTTCGTTAGCTCTGCGCACTGCTGATGGACCCTCATCGCCTTGCGGGCGACCTTGAGACACTCATCGCAGAATCGGCTGACGGAGCCCTCTGGTGCGGGTATCACGCGGTAGACGAGGGTGAGGGTGACTTGGAATTGGACTTCGTCGCCCCGCAGGAAGATGTCGACGACATCGGAGGAGTTTACGGCGCGAAGGTAGTTGTACACCTGCTCTCGGCATTCCTCGGCCTCGACCTCGAGCTTTCGGCAGTCCTTGGCCAACGCCATGGCCCGTTCGACCAGCTCCGCCTGAGGACTCTTTAGCGCCGCCGGGCTGTATCTACGTGATTATCAGTTTGTTGGCAGGGAATGACATCGCAGTAAGAGGCGAGACTTACAGCTCTTCGTATATCCTGCTTTGAAGATGGCTAATCTTGACCCACAAGGTCGGGATCGTCGACGACTCATGATGCCCAAAACCGTCAAATTCAAACACACGTGGAATGTCAATGTCACACTCGTGGATGACGGGCGAGCGACCCAATCGAAGACCCAAGCCTTTGTCAAGGGTGTACACGTGCCAGAAGAGGATGCGCTTTAACTTGGAGGTGGTAGGCGAGTCTTGCTTGAGCGTCTCGGACCTGTGATAGCCAGCCGTCTGGCAAAGCTGAGCTGCCATGCAGCTGAGATGCCATGCAACGGAGGGCCGTGAAACATCCACGGCATATAAAGCCTGTGACACAAGGGTGTTAACACGCATACGACAAGATATGTAAGCACGTAGCTCCGAACTTACCCCGAGCAACAGGGCTTGAACGTTTTCGACCTTGGCCGAGAGGAAGAGGGGTGTGTTTGCAAGGCTGGTCTCGAGGTTGGCACGACACTGCTGCATGTATGCGTGGTACTCGTCCCGGGCCGTCGGGTCTATGGCCAGCGAGGTCTGCTCCATGAACAGGTTGTACAGCATGGCGTTGACGATGATAAAGGTGGCGTCGGAAAAGTCATCGGTGGCAAAGTACACCATTCGACACAGACTGGAGAAGTCGGACAGACCCACGAGAGAACACATGATGGTGAAGAGGGTTGGTGGCGCGGCTGAAACCCCGTGTTAGCACCACTGCGATGCGACAACCCACGACGAGAGTCTGCGAAACTTACCCTTGGCGTGCTTGAGCAGGCTCACGACGGCGGCCATGGGCGGCATAGGCAGCTTGCAGATGCCGCCGGGAGGGACGGCCTTTTGCAGGGGGAAGCGAGGCCCGTGGCTGATGGACCTACGCTTCTGCATCTCGACGAGCTGGCTGAGGTTGGCGAGGGCGGCCTCCATCTTGGGGTTGATCTCGCGCAGGGAGGTGCGCTTGACGGCTTTTTCGAGGAACTCGCTAGCAAAGGCCGTGTGCGCCGTCAGGCCCGAGTCGCCGCCAAAGGCAGACTCCTCATCGGTGCTCTCATAGTCGCCGGTGGAGGCGGCAGTGGGTATGCTGCTGCCGGTGGCGGGCGTGTTGACATTGCGGCTGTAGTCGACGGGGGCGATGGGGGATGCGATGTTTTTGAGGAGGGACTCGATGTTGCCGAGACGGGACTCGATCTGGTCAATCTTCCTCTCGCTAAAGGCCGCGGTTAGCAACACGCGCAGCAACAAGTCCTGCCGGGCGGAAGATGGCCGGGCAATGGTCGGGGGGGTGGTGGTTAGAGTCGGTATAGTGAGGGACGGTGAGGTGAGGTGAGGTGAGGTGAGGTATTATGAGAGAGTGGTATAGTATGACGAGGGGGTGTGAGTGTATGTATGTAAGGCTCTGGCAGGAGAGTGATGGGGCATGCATGTGATTGATGAGAGAGCGGTTTTGAGAGGGATATTCAAATACGGCGAATAGGAATGGGAACCAACTATTGCGAGGATATGAGGACGCGCTGGCGCGGTTCCTTGGGCCGTTGACCCGCTCCGGTGGAGGTGCAGGAGCGTTTGGCGGTGCGACAGTTTGAACACGGCCAGTCCTTGTCACAGCGAATCTAATCACGACGAAATGAACAGGCACGGGTTAGCCTCTTGATCGAATGGGGGGAAAGGGAGGAACTGAGGGCCAAGACATGTCAGACGGGCAGCCAAGATGGGATGGATGGATGCAAGCGCAATGAAAATGAAGCGCTAATTTTGTGTGCTGCTTGGCTGATGATGCTGGCGGCGATGCATCAAGGGGATGAGATGAGGCATGCCTCGTGTTGATTCATCGTGGTGGTGTTGGTACGTACCTTGCGCAGTCGGCACTGGTCGCACTGAGGCGGGTTGCAAGAGGTGATGTCAGCGTTGTCTCACGGGCGCAGAGGGGGCAGGCAGACTGAGCTGAGGCTCAAGAGCGGCAGAAGGATAAGCGCGCGGCGATGTGGTCATTGCACGGACGGTCGGGGTGCAAAGCTCGTGACGCGCGACACGACATGCATGCTCGCGGCGCAACAGATGGACTGATGGACGGACTTACAGCTCTTCGAGAAGGATCGTCGGCGGCCGCGGGGGCGCCCGCCAGGCCCTGCTGGGGACTTTGCATTCTGAGCCTTGTGCCCTGCTGCCTCTCAGGCACGACGCAGTACGAGTACAGTGCAGCCCTACGAAAGGCGAAGAGGAGAAACAACGTGGGAGAGGACGGCAAGTATCACGACGGCTCGACAACGGCGGCTTTACTCATGCAAGAGCCGCTTTCGGTGGTTGGTGGGCTGGCTGCTGCGCGGCTGGGCCATGTGTCTGTCTGCAGCGAGGCGAAACGTGCCGCTACTACTGCTAGGTAGGCAGGTACAGTAACGATGGGTGCCCGTACTCGGAGGCGCGTCCCGTCTGCTGAACGAAACGCTGCTTGCTGGTCGGTTTGGCGTGACGTTTTGCTTGAATGTGCAATCAGCGAGCGTAAGGTATGGGCGAGTATCGTACTCGCAGGCAGGCGAGGCGGAAGGCACGCGATATACGGACGCCGACGGGCCGCGCGGACCCCGAAGCGGTGGGTGACATGGGCCTCTAAGGAACGGAGGGAGGCTAACGCCAACTGGGCGGACTTTGCCTCTTCCACCGGGCAAGACTCACTCGGCAGCTTCGCCAACGGTTCCGCAGCCACCAGTCCTGTCCGAGTATGGCGCCGTGCGTGCCCACCTCTTCCCGCCCGCTGGGAACAAGCTTCGAACGGCGCGTCCAGCGTAACCATCATGCCCGCGCAGCTAGGCCCGGACGCGCAGGGAGGCGGAGTCCCTTTGGGGGGGCCCGAGATGCTCGTTTTTGACCCGATGCGTCTCGCCTGCGGAGGAAGCTCCACTGCGTCGAATGCCCTTGTGCAAGTATTTCGGAGTGCCGAGGATTCGACAAAGTGCTGTCTGATGACACTGCCTGCGTACCTTACCTTACGGAGTACAACGTGTCGGATGCCAAGGTTCGCACTCTTCGCTACCGTGGATCGATGAATCAACAGGGTCGCGCTGGATTTCAAGACCTATTTCTAAGCTCGGCTCGCCTTCGCTTCTTCGTTTCTTCCCATCTGCATCTTTGCTCTTCACTGAGCGTGACCATTGAACAGAGCCCTTGCTATTCACCAGGCCAATAGCCAGCACGTTGGAGACGGAAAGGCATCGACGCATCACCACTTCACGCCGCACTCTGGATGCAAATGGGAGCACGCAGACGCACGGCACGACCTGCACTCACGAGCATTAGATGATGGCGGCAAGCGAATCCGCCGAAACGCCTCCCGACGCCACGGCCCCGTCCGTTGCGGGCGAGGGGCCAACAATACCCAGGAAAGACGACGATTCTGGCTTCAAATACTTTGTGGTATGTCCGCGATGCGTTTCTTGTCTTGCAAATGCACCCGTAGGAAAAGAGAGCTGACTTGTTGTGCTGGGCAAAGCGCGTCTTTAGATACAACGATGCCAAGGGATGGGTCCTCAACGGCATCGCGCTCCTGTGCATGATTGCGGCGGGCACGGTGCTGCCGCTCATGGACATCGTCTTTGGCCAGTTTATCAATGTCTTTAACAACTTCGTGACCGGCACGCTGTCGCCGGACGGGTACAGGCGTGAAGTCGGGCACTACAGGTGGGTTCTCTGCCCATTCGTTACCAAGCACCGGTTCAGCAGCCAACTGACGACTTCAGTCTCTACTTTGTCTACCTCTTCATTGCAAAATTCTGCCTCACCTACATCTGGACCGTCCTCGTCAACATCACCGCCATCCGCACCACCAGGAAGCTGCGCGTCGACTTTGTGCGCCAGACGTTGCGCCAGGAAATCTCCTTTTTCGACTCGCCCTCGTCGTCGCTGTCCAGCCAAATCACCACCAACGGCAACCTCGTCAACAATGGCATCTCGGAGAAGCTCGGCCTCACCGTCCAGGGCATCGCCACCTTCATCACGGCATTCATCGTCGCCTTTGCCGTGCAGTGGAAGCTGACGCTCATTGTGCTCGCCATTGTGCCGCTCAACCTCGTCGTCACCGTCATCTGCGTCGTCAAGGACACGGCTCTCGAGTACCGCATGTTCGACATCTACAGCCAGAGCGGCAGCCTTGCCGAGGAGGCCTTCTCCACCATCCGGACCGCCCACGCCTTCTGGGCCTTTCCCAAGCTTGCGGCGCGCTTCGACGCCATCCTCGAGAGGGCCCGCCTGGTCGGCCGCCGCAAGTCCCTGCTGTACGCCATTCTGTTCCCCGTCGAATTCTTCTGCATCATCGCCGGCTACGCGCTGGCCTTTTGGCAGGGCATGCGCATGTATGCGTCGGGCGAGATTTCGCAGCCCGGGACCGTGGTGACGGTCATCTTTGCGGTGCTCGTGGCCGCCCAAGCCCTCACCCAGATCGCGCCCCAGACCATTGCCATCTCCAAGGCCACGGCTGCAGCGCAGGACCTCTTTTCCGTCATAGACCGCAAGTCGGCGATTGACTCGCTTTCGAGTGGGGGGCAGCGCATCGAGGGCTTCCGGGGCGACATTGCGCTGCGCGGCGTCAGGTTTGCGTATCCGTCGAGGGCTGGCGTGCCTGTGCTGCACGGCCTCGACCTGGATATACCCGCGGACAAGACTACCGCGCTTGTCGGTGCCAGTGGCTCGGGTAAGAGCACCATCTTTGGCATCCTGGAGCGGTGGTATCCCTACTCTGGCGGCTCTGTCACACTGGACGGGCATCGCCTCGAGGATCTGAATCTGCAGTGGTTAAGGACCAATATTAGATTGGTCCAGCAGGTATGCCCTCAGTCTTCTTCACATCAGACACAACTGACTGACTGGGAATAGGAACCGACCCTTTTCAGCGGCACCATTTTCCAAAACGTCGTCGACGGGCTCACGGGCACCGATATGGCCCAGCTTCCAGGCGCTGACAAGCAACGCTTCGTTCGTGAGGCTTGCAAGGCCGCCTTTGCCCACGACTTTATCGAGGAGTTGCCCAACGTATGTCTCCCAAAACTGTTTCGCTTAATGGCACAGCACTGACACACCATCCAGGGCTACGAGACATACATTGGCGAGCGCGGCGCCTCCCTCTCTGGCGGCCAAAAGCAGCGCATCGTCATCGCCCGAAGCATCATCTCCAACCCGCGTGTCCTGCTCCTCGACGAGGCCACCAGCGCGCTCGACCCTAACGCGGAAAAGATCGTGCAGGCGGCACTCAACAATGTTGCCCGCGGCCGTACTATGGTCGTCATTGCGCATCGCTTGTCGACGATCCGCGACGCCGACAACATCGTCGTCATGGCACGCGGCGACACGGTCGAGAGCGGTACCCACGCCGAGCTGCTGGAGCGCGGGGGCGCGTACGCGAGGCTCGTCAAAGCGCAGGACCTCGGCAAGGCGTCAGACAAGACGGAAGATGACGACGAGGATAAACTTGGTGATGCTGAGGGAGAAAGCAAACTGGAGCTCAAGGAGACCTCGGTTGCGGATCTTGAAATGGCCCTGACCAGGGCGTCCACCAACGCCACCATATCAAGGCCCTCGGGCGACCAGACCGAGCAGTACGGTCTCTTCCACGGGCTGTTTCTCATTCTCAAGGAGCAGAAATCGCTGCACTGGCCCATGTTCGTTTCCGTTCTCTGCTGCCTCGTCGGCGGGGGGACATACCCTGTTCTTGCAATCCTCTTCGCCAAGACCATGGACGCCTTCCAGCTCATCGACGTGGACAAGGCCAACTTTTTCTCGCTCATGTTCTTTGTCGTCGCGTTGGCGAATCTCGTCGCGTATGCGATTGCCGGCTGGTTGGCCAACACTCTCGCCCAGGTGAGGCGCCTCTTCTCCCCTCTCCTTCTGCATCCACATTGG
This sequence comes from Tolypocladium pustulatum, assembly GCA_024340155.1. Classification (NCBI taxonomy): domain Eukaryota; kingdom Fungi; phylum Ascomycota; class Sordariomycetes; order Hypocreales; family Ophiocordycipitaceae; genus Tolypocladium; species Tolypocladium pustulatum. The sequence goes on from JALHBY010000091.1 coordinate 420,113, forward strand.
AACAAAAAAGAATGAAAGCTGACAGCAACAGACCGTCATGAAGTTTTACCGCGGCGAAATCTTCAACAACACCCTCCGCCAGGACATGACTTTCTTTGACCGCCCTGAGAACTCCACCGGCGCCCTCGTGTCGCGGCTTGCCGCCGAGCCCACGTCGCTGCAGGAGCTGCTGTCCTTTAACATTACGCTGCTCGTCATCAACGTCGTCAACCTGCTCAGCTCGTCTATCCTCGCCGTCATCGTCGGCTGGAAGCTCGGACTCGCGCTGGCTCTCGGCGCGCTGCCCGTCCTCGTCGGCGCGGGCTACGTTCGCATCCGCCTCGAGTTCAAGTTCGAGGACGACACGGCAGGCCGCTTCGCCAAGAGCAGCGGCGTCGCGGCCGAAGCCGTCATGGGTATCCGCACTGTGTCGTCGCTCGCGCTCGAGCGCGCAGTCGTGGAGCGCTATGAGACGCAGCTGCAGGGCATCGCGGGCGCCGCCATCGGCTCGCTCGGGTGGAAGATGCTGTTCTACGCGCTCAGCCAGAGCGTGTCGTTCCTGGCCATGGCGCTCGGCTTCTGGTACGGCGGCAAGCTCGTGTCGACGGGCGAGTACACCAACTCGCAATTCTACACCGTCTTCATCGCCGTTGTCTTCTCGGGCGAGTCGGCCGCCATGCTGTTCCAGTACACGACGAGCATCACCAAGGCGCGCACCGCCATCAATTACATCTTCCGTCTGCGCCGCGACCGCGTCATGCAAGACGCGGAGCTTGACGATGGCGACGACGACGTCGAAGACGAGGATTCTGCTGGTGAGAAAAAGGCTCCCAAGGGTACAGATGTCGTCTGCGAGGCCGTCGAGTTCGCCTATCCCCTGCGGCCCCGAGTCAAGGTCCTTCGCGGCATCGACACCTCCATCCGCTCCGGCAAGATGATTGCCCTCGTGGGTGCATCGGGCTGCGGCAAGTCGACCATGATTGCCCTGCTGCAGCGCTTCTACGACCCCGTCGCGGGCACCCTGCGCGCCGACGGCGAGGATATTTCCACGCTCGACCGCTGCCGCTACCGCCGCGACATTGCCCTCGTGCAGCAGGAGCCCGTGCTCTACCAAGGCTCCATCCGCGACAACGTCTCCCTCGGCATCGAGGGCGGCGACCCGTCCGAGGCGGACATCATCGCGGCGTGCAAGTCGGCCAACGTGTGGGACTTTATCGCCTCGCTCCCGCAGGGGCTCGACACGCCCTGCGGCGCCCAGGGCCTCTCGCTGTCGGGTGGCCAGCGGCAGCGCATCGCCATTGCGCGCGCGCTGATCCGTCAGCCGCGCCTGTTGCTGCTCGATGAAGCCACAAGCGCGCTCGACACGGAGTCGGAAAAGGTGGTCAAGGAGGCGCTTGACCGTGCTGCGGCGGGCCGGACCACGGTAGCCGTGGCGCACCGCCTGAGCACGATCCGCGACGCCGACCTCATCGCCGTGTTTGCTAAGGGGAGGATCATGGAGCGCGGCACGCACGACGAGCTGGTGGACAAGAGGGGCCTGTACTACGAGATGGTGCTGGGACAGTCGCTGGATCGGGAGGCGGCTTGATGCCGTCCCCTGCATCCTAGGTAACAAAAGTCCCCTCACACGCGGAGGTATATGATTTCATGCCAACTGAGCGAGCGAGCATAGACGGAGTTTTAGATGTATGATTAGAGGGTTGGACAACAAAAAGGGCATCTCGTTGAGCATTGCAGTGCATGTTTAGATATACTGCAGGGTAGCTACTAGAAGCAGTCATCCCCACTCTGTTTTCATAACAAGCCAAGAATATCATCACCTCTCGATTTCTTGTGGAACTTGAAAAGTGAAACCTATGGGCCCGTAGGCTTCACCCTGCATTGTCAACGCGGGATCGCGGCTGAATCTTTAGGTGCAAAGTGTATCGGGTTGTAGCGTGCTGTCGACAGCTAAGCATGCACTACGGCTAAGCATGCACCACAGCCTAACTTATTTGGGAGGCACATACGTAGATGGAACTCTCTGAGCGAACCAGCATAGGATGCTCTTAGTTCTCCAAGGGGTGGTCTTCCAGCGCAAGCCGTGTATATTGTGTGTGCGCCTAGATGGACACTTCTATCTATTCAACACCCCTCTATAGACGAGACTGCCTGCACATTACTCTTTTCATCAGGTACTCTAATCGCTGAGGTTCAACGCGGCAAATCTACTGCATCGTCTTGGCCTCGCCGTCCTTGAGCTTGCCGGCATCGACGAGCCTCTTGACCTCGCCAACCCACACGGCCTTGATCTCATCGGCGACGGTCAGGCCGTTGAGCTTGCCGGCCAGCGCCGCAATCTCATCGGGGTCGATCTTGCCCTGGACCAAATCCACGTCGTTGAGGACGGCGTCAATCTGGCCGGCAGAGGCGTCACCGCCCGAGGCAAAGTAGTTGGCGTCCTTGACGGATCCCTTGAGCACACGCTTGTTCTTCTTGACGGCGTTCTTGGCCGCCTCCTTGGCCTTCTTGGACGATTCGCGGTCCGCCTTGGACTTTTCCTCAGCCTCCTTGGCCGCCTTCTCGTCGGCCTCCTTCTTGGCCTGGGCGTCCTCGGCGGCTTTCTTCTCGGCCGCCTCCTTGTCGAGGCGCTTCTTGTTCTTGGCAGCGTTGGCCTCCTGGCGGAAGCGCTTGATGCGCTCGTCGCCGGCGGAGCAGTCGTCTAGCAGCTTGCGCAGGCGGGCGTTGTCCTCGACCTTCTTCTTCTTGCGGGCGTTGGCGTTCTTGCGCTCGACGTGGCGCTTCTGGTCGCGGTTCTCGTTGTCGTCGGGCACGTCCTCGTCGAGGTACTCAAAGGTGCGCCAGCTGTCAAAGCTGTACCAGAAGTTGTAAAAGTCCTCGACGTGCTCCTTGGTGGCGTTGGCGTCGCCAAAGGTGGGGACCGGGTGGTTCTTGGAGAAGCGAGCCTCGGACTTGAAGACCTTGCTCCAGAGCTTGTAGAAGTCGCCCTTCTGCAGTTGCTTCTTGGTCGGGGGCTCGACGTCGGCCTCCTCGTCGACCGAGTCGTACTGGCGGCGCTTGACGGGGTCGAGAAGCACCTCGGTGGCCTTTTGGATGCACTTGAAGAACTGGTCGTCCTCGGTGGCGCCGGCAGCCGCCTTTTTGTCGGGGTGGTGCTTGAGCACCTTCTTGCGGTGGGCCTTCTTGATCTGCTCCTCGGTGGCCTTGTGGCGGTACTTGGTGATGCCGAGGACCTTGTAGTGGTCTTGGGTCTGGGACGATGTCAGTCAGCGGATTCGTTTCTTGCGGCGCAGAGGCTGATTGATGCTCACCTTCCAGTCCTTGGCCTGCAGCTGCAGCATCATGGGGTCCTCGGGCTCGCTGACGTCGCTCTCGTCGCCATCCTCAATCTTCTTGGCATTCTCCTGCGCCTGGATGCGGTCGTCCTCGGAGAAGGTGCGGTTGTTGCGCGAGCGGCGCGCGTGGGCGAGGAAGTGAGGGCCGACGGGCTCAATGCTGCGCTGGGTGGCGCCCGAGAGCTTGCCGACAGCCTTGAAGTCCTTGTCGCCGCTCCAGCCCGCGGGCAGGACGGGCAGCGGGATCGTGATTTGCGCAGCCGTCGTCATGGTTGCGTCTGTCTGCGGTGCCTGGCAAGAGATGCAATGCAAGGTCAACTTTTTTTTTTTCATGCAGTGTTTGGGTGAGCTCCGTAGTGTAGTGGGGCCTGCACTGGCCGGAAGGCGGCTGAACTCGGGCTCCGCAGTGGTCCAATGGCAACCCCGAGCTTGTCATGCCGGGCAACTTTTCTGTCGACGCCAGCTTGCCGGTGTCATCTCTTCGACAACGGCACAGCCTCTTTAGCCATGGCCCTGGTAGCATATAGGAACCTCATGCGCGCCGCGCGCATCGCCTTCAAAGGTGCGAACCCTTTCCCCCACCAGCTCGGCCTGGCCTGAATCTGCTTCTCACATTCCGCAACAGGCGATGCCCCCGTCCTCGCTGCGGCGCAGGTGCAGATCCGCCACGAGTTCCGGCAAAAGTCGTCTCTCGAGGCCTCGAGCGCCGACTCTGAAGCTGCGATCCAGCACGCCGAGGAGGTGGCCCGGATCCTGCGTGAGAACGTTGTTCAGGGGAGGAAAGCCGAGGGCAAGCAAGACACATACAGTGAGCAGCCCCGGTCCACGAGCCGAATGTTTGGCTGACCAGATACGACAGAGCTGCGAATTCACGAACACACCGAGAAGGGAGACAACGAGAGCATTACTACGGCCGGCGCAGGCACGATGGGGGGATGCGGATGCAAATAGACGGATAGAAGAGTCAACCTTGTACAACAAGTTGTAAAACTCATATCGGGACGACAGTACGCTGTTTATGATACCCTCCAAAAAATGCCATGATACAAAGTCTGAACCATCCTCACAAGTATGCTTTGCGAGAGAAAAACTCCTGAAGCCAGTCCACAAACGCCATACACCGAGCACGTTGAAAGAACGTCTTCTAGTCGCCAGAGAGACTGGCATAGTTTGGCGCATCTTCTCCTCCTGGGGGCGCTGCCACGACGGGTGCGCCGGCGATCCGGGGCTGGCCATCTTGCGGCCCGCCCTCGACGGCACCCTGTTGCCGACTTTGCCCTTGTCCTCGGGGAATGCGTGCGTCGCGGAGCATCTGCGAACGCTGCTCCCTGTCCATGGTTCCAATGGCCTTGGGCTGACCCCATCGTATTCGCAACGGGCACCCCGCAATGACAGCACGCCCTTGGCACGCTGCAGCCGCCTTCTCCGCCGCCTCCCTGGTCTCGTAGTTGATAAATGCGCAGTGCGACATGTGCGAGCACACCAGGCTCTTGATCTTGCCGTGGATCTTGAAGAACTCGCGCAGCTTGAACTCGGGCAGATCGTCCTCGACCCCGGTCACGAACAGGGACATGATGTTCTTGTCCTCGGGTGGTTGCCAGTCGCGGGGGCTTGGGGGCAGTTGCGCGGCACTGGGGAATGCTTGCCGGCCCTTGCCACCCCTGGTCCTGGCTCCAGCCGCCATCGCGGCTCGGGTATCTCGTGTTCGGATCGGCCCCGGCCCCCCCACGCCCGCGCCCACCGCGGCATTACCTCCGGCAGCGCTGCTCTCCGCGAGCTCCGACTCGTCTACCGTGCGTCCCTTTCGAAAGTAGGGCTTGCTGGCCGCCAACCGACGCAGCAGCTCGCGAGCCTTGTCATCCGTCTTGTCGTATTCCTCGGTCCCCGCCTTGCCCTCCTCGATGAGCTTCTCGTTGTTCTGGGCAAAGTACTCTCGGTTGATGTCCGACTGGGGCCCTGGGGCTACCATTTTAAGGGCGGCGTCGCGCACGGCGATGGGCAGGCCGAAGGAGAGGTCGAGCATGCAGCTCTGGCAGCAGTTTTTCAGGCGGGCGCACGTCAGACAGATGTTGGTGCGCTGCTTGCGGCCCTGAGCGCCATTAGGGTTCCAGGCAAAGACGGTAAACGGTCTGGTACACTGCAGAGGCGGTCAGCATCGTCAATCCTGGGGCTCTGGAACACACGCGACGGAACGTACCAATTTGCACTCGGCGCCATAGTCTTCCTTGAGCATCTTGACGTACGGATTGTCGGGCAGGCAGTTTTCGCAGACGGAGGGAAAGTCGGTCGACTCCCATCCTGAACGGTTCAGGTCCTGCTTGATCTGGGGCGGCATCGTGGGCAGCTGCGCGACCGTGGTGAGTCGACGTTGTCGTCTTGAAGCTGCGATGAGCCTACGCTGGGTTTGAAATTACGAGTACGCGCCGCCACCTGCCACCATGCCATGGAAAGCTGACATAACTTTTTGGAATCTTATCGATAGCAATCCGAGATGACTAAGAAAAATCCTCGGTTGCGTTTTCGCTCAGGTGTTCGCGTTCGTATTCGTATCTGCCACGCCTGCCCATTCCGCTGCAGCGCTAATACCTGTATCCCCACCATTAGCGTGCCGTGCCATCTGAGATTGTCACTGGAGAAGCGCACCCCGAGGACCCATCTGGTCAGGGGGCGCCGCAGCATGTGAGAGAAAAGGGCCCTGAAATTGCGCTGCAATCCCAACCCGACATAAAACGTCGCGTTGCCATTGACCACGACACAGACGTCCTGTGCCTCTCGCGACAGTCGATTTCTCTCCTTCTCTACCGTCTCACCGAGTCTGCCCTTTTGTCCAGCACCTCCCGCGTTCCCCGGCTTCTGCAAACCTTCAACATGGTTTCCTCCACCAAGTCCAACCTCGAGCGCGAGGACCACAGCCGCGACGCCGCCTTCAACAAGGCTCTGCACGGCAAGTCGGCCCAGGCCCGCGGCGGCATTGCTGCCATGTTCTCCAAGGGCTCCGACGCCAAGAAGGCTGCCGTCGACGAGTACTTCAAGCACTGGGACAACAAGCCCGCCGAGAACGAGACGTCCGAGGAGCGAGCTGCGCGAACCGCCGAGTACGCGACTCTGACCCGACAGTGAGTACCGACTTGCACGAGCGATCGAAATATGAGAGAGGGCTGACACGGAGTAGCTACTACAACCTTGCGACCGACTTGTACGAGTACGGCTGGGGCCAGTCGTTTCACTTCTGCCGCTTCTCCCACGGCGAGCCTTTCCACCAGGCCATTGCCCGCCACGAGCACTACCTGGCCCACAGCATGGGCATCCAGGAGGGCATGAAGGTCCTCGACGTCGGCTGCGGCGTCGGCGGCCCTGCGCGCGAGATTGCCAAGTTCACTGGCGCCCACATCACCGGCTTCAACAACAACGACTACCAGATTGAGCGTGCCACCCACTACGTGGCCAAGGAGGGGCTGTCGGAGCAGGTTGACTTTGCCAAGGGCGACTTCATGGTGAGCAAAACACTCTTCGAGCTCAACTTCGTACCTGGCACTAACGGCTCGTTAGCAAATGTCGTTTGAGGACAACACCTTTGACGCCGTCTACGCCATCGAGGCCACCGTCCATGCCCCCACACTCGAGGGCATCTACAGCGAAATCTTCCGCGTCCTCAAGCCGGGCGGCGTCTTTGGCGTTTACGAGTGGCTCATGACGGACGAGTACGACAACGACAACCTGCGCCACCGCGAGATCCGCCTCGGCATCGAGCAGGGCGACGGCATCTCCAACATGTGCAAGGTTCAAGAGGCCCTCGACGCCATGAAGGCTGCCGGCTTCGAGCTGCTGCGCAACGAGGACATGGCCGCGCGCCCCGATGCCCTGCCGTGGTACTGGCCTCTGTCTGGCGAGCTGCGGTACATCCAGTCTGTCGGCGACATCTTCACCATTGTGCGCATGACCACCTGGGGCCGCACCATTGCACACAACCTGGCTGGCCTGCTGGAGACGCTGCGGTTGGCGCCTGCTGGAACCAAGAAGACCGCGGACAGCCTGGCGCTGGCCGCCGACTGCCTGGTCGCTGGTGGACGGGATAACCTGTTCACTCCCATGTATCTTATGGTCGGCCGCAAGCCGGCCGAGTAAGGGTGCTCGGGCAATCCCAATTGAGAGACGACTCGGGAGAAGACGCAACGGCGCGTTGAGGATCAACATGAGAAGCATTGGGCGCAGTCAAGTATGCGGTATGAGGAAAGGCTGTTGGCCGGAACACGATTTTGTTACGGCCATGTAATACTACAAGAAGTAGATGAAACGAGTATATAATCAATTGGACGTTTCTTATGGACCTAGGAGCAGCATCGTCTCCCGTGCTGTACTAAATTGGCTCTAAGTGCAAGTCAAAGAGGGGCTTGAATTATAACGTTCACGACGCCGGCAATCCGTAAGCCGGGGGTGACTCAGGTTCGCCGGCGAGGCGTTCTCGAAGGCGCAGCCGCACCAGTGGCTGTGAATAAATCAACGCGATGACGACGAGTATGAAGGAGGCCTCGCCAATGTCAGTGGATATGAAGAATGCGTATAAACCTTATCTCTGTCATCCTTAATGCAATTGAGTTTTGCAAAGTTGTATCGCAAGCGAAGAGGGCACCCTCAGCAAGAAGTCGGCTTACAGGGTCTCGAACTACCGCCACGACAGGTCCGACACACATAGCTTTAGTCGACCAACTCCAGCATCATCGGATACCCACAGACTTGTGTCAGCAAGGTAGCGCGCCGCCTGTATGGCCGGAGACTCGACGCTGTCTGACGAGGATCTCATCCAGCTCTCGCTACTCTGTGACGAAGAAACAGACATCCTTGTCTCCGATGGCCACTTGAACGAGGAGCTGCGATGGGACTCGCCCTTCGCTACGACATTGACCCTTGAATATGAGGAGATGACTCTTGCCATCACTCCCGGGCACCTATATCCCCTCGTCTCTCCTACCTGGGAAATTGTAAACCACATCTTGCCCATTGATGTCGTCGATGGTCTGCGCCGGCGTCTGCGGCAACTCATCAGCGAAGCAGCTGAGATTAACTCCCTGCAAAGATTCAGAGCCTGGCTTGAGGCCTGCGACGGGACCTTGTTCGACCATGTCAAGGTCGTGATCCTCATGGCGGAAGAGACATGCCGGACCCTCGACGACTTTCGCGCAGATCGGGCACGAAGGACACCCATAAAGCCAAGCGATCTGTCCGGCCCGGAACTGCCTTTCAGGCTGAAGCATTCAGTCGACATCCGAAGCCTCTCGTCGAGTGAATTGGCATACCACTACATCGGCAAGACGCCTCAAGAGATTGCCGCCATTGTTCCTCGCAGATATCGCGTCCAACATATTGAGGAAGTCCTTCGCAAGGACCTCGCCATCAAGTTCGACCGCTGCCACACCCGTCTGCGCGATACACTCTCACGGCTGCCACTGCGCACCCTGCGTCGGTTCGCGCCGCCGGCCATGTGCCGCAGCACCCGCGTCGCCGACTACGTGGACTACATCTCCAAGCCGCGACTTACCTTTCACGGCACGCAGCGGCGGTACGTGCCCAACATTGTGCGGCACGGATTCTTGCGCCCCGGCATGAAGGACCCGACCTCGGGCGTGGAGCATGCCGTTCGGTGCGGCGCGACGTACGGAAGGGGAATCTATAGCTCACCGGACCCGTCTTTCAGCCTTGCCTATTCCGACTGGTGGTGCACCGCGACGCAGCCGGACGAGTACTTTGGGCTCAAGATGATCGTGTGCGCGACTCTCATGGGGCGCTCGCGCGTCATGTACCGTGAGGACAACTGGCGGACGCAAGATGAGGCGTACGAGGGCGCCGACTCGCATGTTGGGAACGATGGATTCGAGTACATTGTCTTTAACACAGAACAGATTCTTCCCGTGTACGTGATTCACCTCGACTGGGGTGACGACAACGCCAACTTCTTCGAGGACATCCCTACGGACCCGGGGCATTGGAGCCACCGGCGCTCCGCGAGGCAGCTCAACCCCGGCAACGATGAGGTCCAGTACGCCGGTGACAAGCAGCGCGCCAAGGCGGCCGTGTTCGCAAAGGCGGCCAAGTATTTTCCCTATGGGTTTGGCCCGGCGACAGGCTGCAAGTTCGAGGTGCTGGAGGTGGGCGAGGTGTCCGAAGATGACGAAGACTACGGCGAGTATCAGGAGCTCCGGGGCGAGCGCAATCACGGCGCTGAAGCAAATGGGTACTGGAGCTGGCAGAAGATGGGCGAGTTGGAAGACCGTGGGGACGCGGCGGTAGCTTCAGCGGACGAGTACGGCGCGCAGAGGAGACAGTTTGGGCCGGCGTGGGATTGCATCGCGCTGCCGGGAGAGGAGGAGACTCGGGAAGAGAATGTCGAAGATGAGGGCTATGAGTTTCACTTGGGGAGGTTGATGGGGGTTTTGGACGAAGAATGAGGAGGGCAGCGTTGCGAGTCATGTCTTGTACGAATCTTGCGATATGATACCATGGAGTCTCTTAGATGTAAAGCCACAACGCCGCAAGATCTCAATTGACGATTTAATTTGGGGCAATCGCCGAACTTGTTTTCAGACCCAAGCTGAACGGGTTGGGGCAACGACTAATCTGCCGCTACTGTCTAAAGCTGCATTGCCTGAGCTCCGCCCTAAGCTTGTGTCTTCGTGTTGTGATATGTACATGTAGTACGGCTCAATTGCTCCGATTGTTACACGTTTGAGGCGTTGGAAGCGATGTGTCCGATTTGGCGCTCCAGGTTTAGGGCTACCACATGCTTTCAATGACTTGCGCTATGGACGCACTTGACATTCACATGCACCATATCAAAGAATTGTACACAACGCTGGCATTATTCTACATATAGACGTGCGAGTTAGGAGATACTCCCTCCAGCCTCCGCGGGGCTCGCTTCTACTAACGCGCCTCCTTCACGATTCTTCCAACACGACTCCTTCTCTGGCTGCTCTGCCAGACGCATCATCTCTTGTACATTTTCATCCTTGAATCCTTCGTGTATCAACCCGACATCGGCCGCCAGCTGCGCGTGTCGGATTGTTCCCCAGCGATTCCCTTCAGCACAGGCTGCTCGAGCAGCCGCCTGATGACCATCGGTTACGTGCCCGTGCAGACGCTCCTGTTGATACAAACTCACGAGCGCCTCCGCAGCGTCGAACGACAACGCATCCTGTTCTCCGAGACGTCCCAGCTGAAGCAGTCGGGCATCGGACGCGTTGGCAAAGGTTTCGTGCAAACTACATAGGTTGCACGAGCAGTTGAATCCCCAATTGTTGGAAAGGGCGTTGAGCCGCTTTCTTCTCGGCATGAGAGGATCAATGTAGGTGATTGTGATTTCGGTACCAGGATGGATTGTAGTCGCGGCGTGCACGTATTGGACGAAGGTTTCTGGGTCCATGAAGTACGCGGCGTTCGGCCGGCAGTCGTGGTTGAGACGCTGCTCGCAGTTAGGTCCTTGCTCGGTCTCGCTGTTAAAAAGAAATGCCTTCATGCTGGGCCGCACTTACAGCCATTTCAGGGTAGACAACAAAATGTTCGGTCTCTGGGTCTACCTGGGCACCAAAAGCGTTGGTTGAGATGCGATCGCTGACGGAATCGCTCGTCGTTGCCCAGCCATACAACTCCCAAAATTGCTTCTTTGAACCGGGAGGGAGCGCGTCGACTGCAGCTCTTTGAAGTCCATGCCACTGCTCGACGGACAAGTCTAAAAATCCCTCTTCGTCCAACATCAGAATTGGGGTGTTTGCAAATATCCGGTCGCCACGATGCAGCGTCTTATTTGCAATCAAGCCGCGTCCACGGCCAGGAAGCTCTCTCTCCTCATATGGTGGTGATGGCTCCGAGTTTATGCCAGAATGAACGCCCGTCTCAATAAAGGCCGGCAGCTGCGCGAGATAGTCGGCGCGCTCGGGAGTGGTAACAATGGATATACCTCGACCGTCGGCAAAGTCGGTTGATGTGTAGGCGCACCACGACTCAGAGTAATCTTCCTCTTCGACAAGGATACAGCCGTTAACGGATTTCCATGGCGATGCCCGGGGAGGTGTTGTCCTTGCAGGACGGAGGGGAGCTTGAGTGTAGCTATCTCGCGATTCTAAGCCGTGCCTCCGTAAAGGCGACGAAGAACATATGTCCCTGGAGTGGATGTGTTCCTGGCTGGCGGAGGCCAGGGCTGAAAAGAGCACAAATCCTGAAAGAGCTTTCAAAGTCATTTTCATCACAACTCGGGCACTTGGAGATGAACGAGGCAAAAAACTTCTGCCAGCAGCGATCAGCTGCAAAGTGCGGTATATATAGCATGGCGCACGGATATATTGACCGGCAGTTGGTTTGATGTTGGTTCCTCGAGACGTGTGTTGTTCCCGAAGCCGTTGGTTCACACCCCGTAGTTTCAGCCACCTTCTGTCAACATGGCGTCTCTAACCCGTTTGAAACGACGTCTCCTGTCAATCTATTTAAGGCAGCGACACCTTGTCTTGTGCACATCTTGCAATTCGCAAATTCATTCCTGTGGCATCACCAAGTATGGCGGATTCAATTGGCGTCCAAACGGCGCAGGCCGCGGGCATGAGTGCTTTGTCCAACATCATTGCGCAGTACTTTGCGGCATACAAGACGCAGGTAGTTGTGTCTGTCTGGTTCCTGCACTTCAAAAGCTAACAGCGGAGACAAGACTCCATTCTCGCTCGAGGCGGGCGCATTGGCCAGATACATCCTCTACGGCGTGCTGAACACGCCACTGAACTGCCTTTGGCAAGAATATCTGGAGCGCGAATTTCCTGCTCAGGATGCCAATCGGCTAGCGAAGCGCACTGACCAGCCGGGACACAAAGCGAAAAATTTGAAGAACTTGGTAATCAAATTCGGGCTCGATCAAACCGTTGGCGCAGCGGGCAACATTCTTTTTTTCATCATGGTTCATGGCGTTTTGAATGGGACACCATTTTCGGGAATCTGGCAGGCGGTTGTCAAGGTGGGGCGCCCGTATCCTTTCCGCACCAAAAACACGACTAATCTTTGCGATTCCAGGACTCTTTCAGTATATACATAAGCGGCCTCGTGATCTGGCCGCTAGTTTCGCTCATCAGCTTTGCCTTGCTGCCGGTTGAAAGAAGAGTCATTTTTGGGTGCGCGGCCGGGGTTGCATGGGGAGTGTATTTGAGTCTTGTGACGATGGGAAGTGACATAAAGGAGATGAAAAGTGCGTAATTTGATGGATTTTTATTTTATTCATCCGTCTGCGTACAAAGTCATAACACCACTGCCCCGAAACACAGAGTTCAGAGCTTGGCAGATGAGGCCAGCAAGCTTCAAGAGGACCTCCGTTCATGTGTCAGATAGTTACAGAGTGGCCAAAATAGACAGCCAAGAAATTCAAAAGCTATGTCATAGACTTCGCTCTATAGCCGCGCACCAGTACGTTGCATAGCTCAAGACAGTTTTTCAGGCAATGTAAGACGGTCTCGATTAATGATTCAATGTTACATATCGAGTATCAGTATCCTGTCTCCTCTTTACATGGAAAGCCTTTCCACCTCCAATGAAGCCAGAATAAAGGCAGACTCTCCAAGCAAGCTGTTTCGTACAATTGGCTGCTTCGTATAGTACTCATAGGTGGCCGTCGAGTTGAGGCTGCAAACAGACACTGTCTGGTCGTACTCAATGGTGCCATTACCCAAATCGACAACAAAGTTTTTCGAGGTATAGTCATATGCTCGAAGGGCAGCCTTCTTGATATCTGCTGAAGCGGCAGATATAGCACCAATTCTAAGTCCCTTGAGGAAAGAAAAGATGAACAAAGCCGTTGAAGAGGATTCAAGATAGTTGCCAGCGCGGTTGCCCAAAGTCGTAATCTGATAATAGGCACCAGTTTTGTCATCCGCGTATCCGATGACCTTGCTGGAGATGTCTGTAGTGGTGTTCTGAATGTGGCTGCAAAGTGGTCGGTTTCCGTTGCTCTTGGCGCAGCCCAGTGCTTCGTAAATCTGCACCATGCCGGCCAGGTACCATCCCAGGGATCGGCCCCATACGTACGGGCTTCCACCCGTCGTCTTGTTGGCCCATGATGCTTGCTTCGACCAATCGTATCCATGAACGAGAAGAGGGTTGTCGGCCGGCTTGCAGTGCGATTGCAAGAGCGTAATCTGCAAGTCCATGTCGGTTTCGTTTGGCCGCGGGTAGTCGGCCATGAAAGGCATGAGAGAGAACATTCCATCCAGATAGCTCCAGTTCTTGTACGTGTAAAACCATATGCCGCCGTCTGGGTTACGAGCTTGCAATGGCAGCGACGCATTGATTGCATCGAGTGTCTGAGAAGCGGAGGAGGAGATGACTATGCCGGCCTTGGCTGCGCGATCTATGCTTGAGCCCAGCGAGAAGCGATCCAGGGGACGCTTTGCAAAGTCGGCTGCGTCTCTCAACGGGTTCGATGCCGCAGTAAGGACATCAGACAGATACTTTTTATCGTCGTCCTTGGTGTCGCTATCCGGGTATAGAGCGATCGTGTCGAGCATGGCCTGGGCCAAGAACCCGCCCTCCAGGTAGACGGAGGCGGCGCCGGAGGAGATGACTCCTTGTTTCCGATGCTTGACGCTTTCAATCATCATTTGCGAATATGGCAGCTTTGCGCAAGCCGCCGAGCTGATGATGCCGGCGGCGAGAGTCGCGTAGAGTGTTGACAGATGCATGATTGGGACGATTGAGTCGAAGCTCCGAGACTTACGAGCAAGGTGTTGGCTGTTGTTTGAGTCTCGTCCATTGTGAAATCGACGAAAGGACTGTTTATATTGGATTCGGCAGCAGCTGCATCGTTTATCGATGCCTGCTGTGTCGAATCATTCCTCGTACGAACGGTAACGCCCCGCCCCATATATACGAAGTAGCTCAACGGCACTCGTCCGATTCAGTGCCGCGCGCAACCAATCACAGGGTGCAGGGGTTTGAAACGTGTTGAATTAAGTTTCCACGTCCGTGCGTTCCTGGATTAAGCTTCGGTCCTCCACGGGGCATCACCTCTAATCATGAATGTGACTCCTTGGCAACTTGCACGTAGTTTCACCATCATTAATGGCTCAACTGCTCAGCATTTTAGCCGTGACTGCCTTGCTCCGCCCAGGCCAAACCCGCGCGCAAAATCGGGAGACACATACATTTTACTTGCTTATCAAAAGACGCTTGCCAAGGTGGTTGATGAGACGACTGTCAGTCTCGACGCGGTGTCATGACTTGCTTTTTGTGGGGGGACAACCTTCAGCTGTGACAACTAGGCATGCTCTCGACCCCAAAAAGGATCTTTGATACGAAGTAAGGGCTGGAGGTTCTGCGTAAATACACCCCAGAAATCATCGGCTTCCATTTATACCCGGCCGAAAAGAATGCACAACCTCGCCTTCGACTGTACTCGAGGTGTTGAAGATCCAAAGCTTCTGCAATAACCCAGTAAGTGAGAACACGGCGCATCATGGGCGCAAGATTTTCCATTTAATGGCGCTCCTCTTCTACTTCCATCAGCTTAGACGGCAGTAGTGCCGTGGTGATGACACAGCCTAGGGTCACACCTCCGGCTAGATATAACACGCTGTTGATATCACCATCGCCATTTGTTCCATCTGTCCTCCCATAGAGATGTTGCGCAATGAGCGGGCTTACAATTCCAAACAGCCGGCCCCAGAAGCTCGCAACACCGCATGCCGTGCCTCGGACGGGTGCGGGAAAAGCTTCCGGTGTCCATCCGTACAATACGGCATTGAACATTGACTGGAAGAAGTATTGCATCGTGAATAGGCCCTCGTTCTTGGCAACGGTGTCGACTGTTGACAGGAGAAAGATGGACGCGCCCATGAGGCCTGACGAGAGAGTCATGGTCCACTTTCTTCCAATGGCGGGAATTCGGCAAACCCAAGCTCCTAATGCGACACCAAGAACCCCAGGGGCATACGTATAAATGTACGCGGCGTACGTGTAGTTGAGGCTAACCGAGGCTGCGCCGTTCTTCAATGCAAGAATTCGCGGCAGGTAGAATCCTAGTCAAAAGATCAGCATGCATTGGCTGTTTAGACGAACAAAACACATGGCGCATACCCGCAACGGTAAAGCCCCAAAAGTCCATGGCATAAGTCAGCCATGTCAGAATGGTAAGGCGGGTCATCTGAAAGCCGTCAAAGAGCATCTTATATCGGCTCAGCTCGGCTTCAAGTCTGCTAACGTTGGTGACCTGTCGTTCGGTTGATCCATCATGAAGCATCAGCCGACAGCTCAAATCACTTCCACTTGACTCGTGGTCCTTCTCCAGTGCTTCGAATACCTCGACACTGAGGCGGCATTCCCGTTTGTTGACGTCGGCCATGTGTTGAAGTGTCCTGATCGCCCTGTCGTCCTGGCCCTTGTAGACACAATACTTTGGTGTTTCTCGAAATGTAAATACAAAGAAACGCATGGCGAACACGAGTAAGGAGATGGCGCCCAAAGTGTACAAGAGATACCGCCATCCCATGTTGCTCGATCGTGAACAGCAAGCGATTCCGGTCGCCACGTTGGCGCATGATGGAAGGGGATGGCTTTCGGAAAAGTTGGGCGAGCACGAGTAAACGGGAATGAACCCGAAGGCGATTGCGCTGCAGACAACGACTCCAAGAGGTTGGAAAACGGACAATAGCACCAGAAGGAAGCGGTTGTCCTAGACGCGGTATCAAAGACATGCACGCGCGCAAAGGTGACTCGCAAGTACTCACATGCGGAACGAACTCGAGGAAAATAGCGCTGTCGACCGGAATATTGCCTCCGACACCGAACCCCACAAAGGCCGTGATGACGAGAAATGTTGTGTAACTATCCGAAGCCCCGAGACATAGGCCGAAAATCGAAGAGAACAGGCAAGTGAGGTTGAAGGCCCAACGACGGCCTGCCGCGAGGTCAGTTGGCGCAGCAAGCAAATCAGGAGCCAGAGAAATGCCTTACCCACAATGTCGGACATGAATCCCCAAAAGAAGGCTCCGGCCGTGAGACCAGCATTGAAGCTTGTCGAGATGTTCCCAGATTGGCTGTTTGAGAAGCCCAATTCCTGCTGTAGCGGGCTCAAGACGAGGCCAAATGCTTGGGCCCAAAGCAGATCGAGAAAATAACCAAAGCCACACAGCGTCCAAATGTACCACTGGTATCTGCCCATGCCTTGATGATCGATTTCGCGGTTGACCAGAACGCACTTCTTCTGAAACAGCGTCAATCCATCGAGACCTGACAGGTCAACACCGTAAGACACAGACTCCCCGAGATCTGGTGGGGGTGAATCGCCGCCGTGCGACAAGCCTGGTTCAGGCCCCATGGTCTTGCTTGGCAGAGGCATCAGAGCAGGCATTAGATGGTCGTGTCGGTGAGTCAACGAGCGTGTCGTGGACGTTGAATATCAATGTCACTTGGACTTGTGTGTAGCTCGAAAGGCGGAGACCAAGCCAAGTTGGCTGGAGGCACATGTCCACGGTCGCAATGGGCCCGGATGCGGCAAGCATGGCAGGACCACGCGCATTCACTGTCGCAGCCGTGCACGTACGTTGGCAATCACCAATAGAATCAATTGGGCCGGATGCGGCAGCCGTCAGCAGACGACGCGCATCTTCGCAGCCAAATCAGGAGTCACCAATAACGTCGTCGCAAAAAGTGAGACACAGTGAGACATGAATCATCACCACGCGGCCCGCGTCCTCACTCACTCCCGCTAGCTGAGAGCCAATCTAGATGGCTGTTACAGTACGCCCGCAAGTCCGTAAACTCATTAACGTCCAAGGTCTCACTGTGGCTGCTGATCCTGCAGCAGTGACGCACTGCACGGAGCGGGTGAAATCGTAGACGTCATGAAGGGTGGCTGCCGATCCACAAGAATGGCTGCAAACGGCCACCAGGCAATTAATAGCTTGCATGCTACCCCTCATAATAGTATTCTTAGCTATGGCAGTCTAAAGGTCCGCCGTTGAGATCTGTCGGCGAGAATCGTCTGCCGATAGCCGTGACATAGGCCTGTTGCGCGAGACCGCTTCTGGCAGACTACCCTCCTTTGTGTCTCGAATGTTCACTCTAATCCAACGCCACATCCTTATTACGCTGTCTCTATCCAGCGGCTGCACCCGGCGCATCGCTTCTGAAGCTTCCTGAGCCCGAGAAACTTCGAACACAGGCTCTCTCTCGTTGGACTTGCCCGAGTCCTCTTGAATGAAGGCGCGCTTCCAGAGTTGAAGTAAGCGGAGTGACGGATGGTGACCCGGCATCCCTTCTAGTTGCCTCAACCACGCAGCCGGTGAGACGATGGTAAAAGAGTTGCCAATCGAATCTTCGGATATCCACTGGAGCATCTGATGCCAAGACGTAGAGCGATGAGGATTCAAAACATGATACACTGGTGTTGGCACTTGCAGTGACGCAGGTGCGGGCTCGCTGTTGGTATCATCTTTGGCCGGTGCATGATGATCTGGCAGCGATATGTCCAGCACAGCCTGTGCAGCAAGATGCACCGGCATCCAATCAATAACATGATGCGGAAGATCCGGCAAACACCCAACAATGCCTGCAGTCGACAACATAAGAGGATGTGCTTCGCTAGTGTTCCAAGCTCCAGTCTCGTCGCCGCACAGCTGCCCAACGCGGATGATTGAGATTGGCGATTGTCGCACACCTCGACTCGCAATCTGGTCATTTGCATCCAAACATATTTTTTCCGCAACCCATTTGGACCTGGCATAGCCTAATGGCGAGGCGTCCGATGCATTTCTGGATATCTGTTCTGGAATGCTTGCGGTCGTTGACGAGCTCACTGCCGCAGTCGAACTCACAAAGACGAATCGCGCGCAGCCTTGAGTCGCCAATTCTATCAGGTTTCGTGTACCAGAAATTTGGCCTTCAAAAGTACCCAAACGAATATTAAAGTTGACTGTCCAAGCGGCGTGGATGTAGACCGAGGCCTCTTTTCGAAGTCGCTGCTTGTCCTGGTCTGACAGGTCTAGGTCTTTGCTCTCCATATTGCACGGCAAGCAGACCACATCGCAGTGTCCAACAGCTTGATCCAGGGTGGGCCAGCCACGCTGGGACAGCGAGTTGCATACACGTTGACGTGCCTCGACTGGTGTTGATGCCCGGACCAGGCAATACACCTTGTCTACGTCTTTCACCTGGCGGAGAAGGACAAGAATGTGTTGACCCAAGAACCCGGTTGCGCCAGTGAGTACAACGGCACGTGCATCCTTTGTGCTTTGTTTTGTCCCTGTACCACAGGATACTCTATACTTGTCGGAAAGCTTGTGCATCTCGTCAACTTGCAGGCTCGTATCTCCTCCATTTACCTTGCCATCTTGACCGCCGCGGATGGCTCGCAAGTACGACACAAGCGCCGTGACCGTTCCTTGATCGTAAATGATGTTCAATGGGAGTCGCTGGCCGAAGTTGGCGAGACCTTTAGATTCGATGAGCTTTCTTATATGCACACAATCGATTGAATCCACGCCCTGTCGATATAGATCGGCATCAGGGTGGATCGGGCGACATAAAACGTAGTCAAAGCAGTCTAATACGGTTGAGAATAGTTGGTCGTCTGGCACCTGAGAAAGAGGTCCTTGGGGAAAGTCCCTTGCGGCGTACGCTGAATCGATGCTCGTTGCGTACTTGTCGTCAGCTTGGCGACGTAAAATTGTTCCTTTGCTGCTTTTCTCAAGAGGACGTTCTCCGTCATGTACGCAAACGAAGACTAGCATGGATCTTGCTATTTGAGCATAGCTGGGGCTGGCTGAGTTGACTTTGCTTATGTGAGGCCAGAAGGTGTCAATCAAGTCCTCACTGCTTCGATTCTCGACGTGGAAAAGAATGGCTCCGGCACAAGATCTTCCAGTCCCAAAAATGTAGACATCTCGTAGAAGCTTACTCGATGACAATATGTCTGCTTCGAGGGGCGACGGGTCAAACTTCTCGCCGTTTGCGAGTGTGATCTGAGAGTCGGCTCTGCTGTGATACAGCCATTCGTTTGGTCGGAAAGGGTGCGGTTCAAACAAGTCTGAGGTTGCGTACGATCCGTCTTCGCGATTCGTCCTGGCCTTTGAAGGCCAGCTGTGCTTAACAACAAGCTCCCAAAGTCCATCTTTGCGGGGTTCAAAGATCAAATGCCGTGCAGCGCCTCTGGGCCGCAGACTTTTCCACTCCTTATCTCTAGAGTACTCCCGATGTGACGATAGGAGGAATCCGCACTCAGCGCTTCCGAAGCGTGATACAAGTCTTACTCCGGAGCTCACGAGACGATCGCCGGTGTCGACAGGTAAAGCAGCACCGCCCACGCCAACAAGATCCATAGTCTGAAGAAGCTGAGTACCTTCGTCTTCTTCCGCAAGCATCTGCAGTACGTATGGAACGGAGGAGAAGTATCCGACAGAAATGGGGCTGTGATGCCGAGAATACTTCACAGCCTTGAGTACGTTACTTGCCGTTATGGGAAACACGCCTTCTTGAAAGAGCCAAATCATGGCTCCACTTGCCCAAGCTCTGAGGCAATCGACCAGGCCTCCATGATATAGCGGCGTAGTTGAGAATGTGGCAATTTGTGATTTGTTCTCCAGCCGTGGTAACGACGTAACAATTGTATCTCTCTGCGCAATAGGCTTCGGTAGACCAGATGAAGTCCCGGAGGTATGGAAATAGAACGGCGGATCGCATAAAACGGTGCTTTTAGTATCTTGCTTGCTCGATGATACGAACTGCTCGTCATAACATGGAAGCATCTGGATTTCGATGCTTTCACGCACTTTGACACGCCGTACTTCCAGAATTGCATCGACAAGGATTAGATTCACGTTCAAGGAATCGCATAGGTGTTCGATTGCCTGCGGCCCTAGTTGAGGGCTTGCGACTGTCAGAACCGCCACAACGCGTAGCTAAATGCGAGAAGGAAGCGTACGAAAGGAGCAGCACGGCATGACCAAGACGGATCAGCCCCAACCACGTCAAAACAAAATCTAGGCTGGTGGTGCAGAGCAATCCGATGGTTTTGTTCGAAGAGTGCAAGCGTGGATACAATATGTGAGCCGCGGATATCGACAAGTCACTCAGCTCGCCGAACGTGACACGGCTCGGCGCTGTCGTACAAGGGTCAGCCATTGCCACGTGGATGGAAGTTCCACGCACATGTGAGCATCGGAGCTTGGACGCCGGTGTTTTCGAAGCCAAGAGCTGCATCGCTGGAGAACCTAGTTGCCTGTTCATCTATGAGCGCAATGATGGACCGGAAGGGTGGCAGGGCCTGCGCATGATGTTGCAGCTCCTCGGCCTCACCAAGCGTGCAAGTGAAGTAATTTGGGTCAATAGCTTCCATTTCGAAAAGGAAATGGCAATTGTCCAGAGAATGAGAGAATTATTGTGCACCATCTATGTTTCATGTCAACGCGTACGAGGATTGGCGTGGATGATGGCTGATGTCGCGGCACCTTGTCCTACACTTGTACGACTGAGCCCTCGCCTGCCTCTGCACGTCATCTTTATTCACGAAGCGGGCATGCATGTAAAGGCAAACTCATAGGTCGCAGCTCAATTGATAAATGAGATCATAGATTTTTCACCGAAGGAGAGGGCTGAACGTGGAAAGGGGAGACGTGGGGACCAAGGCCACCAGAGTGCGTCATTGACCCGGCCCGACCCCGCAAGCCCCCGCGCCACCCAGATAGAATGTATTGCCTGCGGCTTGCTTGCGCAGATGCTGAGTTTATCATCTCAAGAAGTTGCCCAGATAGACACTACTTGCCCGTTCCTGTCTTTGAGAACACCCCATCCTTCCAATTGCCTAGCGAAACCGACAATGGCACACCGAAGCATCAAAGACACTCTCACGCTGCCAAACTCAGCAAAGATACCCCAGCTGGGATTCGGAGTATACAAATCTCCCGCAGCTTTATGTGTCAAGTCTTGCCTGACGGCACTAGAACTTGGCTATCGTCACATTGACACGGCCCAGTTCTACGACAACGAAAGGGAAGTTGGGCTTGCAGTGCAACAATCACAAGTACCCCGCAAAGATGTCTTTCTCACCACCAAGATCCTAAGCGCCGGGAGTTCTGAGGATGAGAGCTATCAAAAGTGTGTGGAAAGTGTGGCGAAGCTTGACCCCGAACGGGGGTATGTGGATTTATTCCTCATCCATAGCCCGAATTGCGGCAAAGCGAAGAGGATACAGTTATGGAAGGTTTTAGAGAAACTACATGAGGAAGGAAAGGCTAAGAGCATCGGCGTGAGCAATTTTGGTATCAAGCACATTGAGGAATTGAAGCAAGTGGCAAAGGTGTGGCCACCCCACGTTAACCAAATCGAGGTGAGCTTTTCTCTCTCTCCAACAATGAATGCTGCAGAGCTCTAACGTCTGCTCGCAGCTACATCCTTGGCTACAACAACGGGAGATTGTTTCTTATTGTGCAGACAACAGTATCATCGTCGAAGCCTACTGCCCTCTGGTCAGGAACACAAAGTCCAAAGATCAAACGCTGTTACGGCTCGCCGAGAAACATTCCGTCGCTACAGGTCAAGTGCTGGTTCGATACTGCCTCCAGAAAGGCTGGGTCCCTCTGCCCAAGAGCGATAACCCAGCCCGAATCAAAGCCAACGCAGACGTCTTCAGTCTCGACCTCGACGAAGCGGATATGAGCGCACTGGATGGCCTCGACCAGGGTCCGGCCGGCGCGATAGTTCAGGCAGTGGATAATTAGTATGCGCAGAAAATTCATAGCCCGGCGCCTCTCCCCATGGTCGATTGGGGTATCAGCGATTTGGTGGAGCTGCTATCCTCGAGTACTGAGTGAGAAAATCGACGAAACATGTCCTATTCCGTCCTGGCAAAGTCCATCAGCGCCATTGGAAACTCGCATACGCCTTTTTATTGCATTTATCAGTATCGTGCCATTGTTCCAGGCTCGAGTACGGCATTTGGGCAGGAAAATGAGTGCTCCAATAGTGATACAATAAAGGTTCATTGACGCTCCTAATGCCAGGTCTGTTCCCCTATGCTGGTGAACGCTAAAGCGCTTGATCATCAAATCTCGACTTGTTTACAGGTCTTGCAGTACACTTTCATGAGAATCGTTTTTTTGGAAGAGAAAATGTAGAAATCCCATGCCATTGGGTCACTTTACTCAATCGTCGCGTCAGCCACGCCCAGACATACACGGCAAAGACAATCCGTCTCGGCGGCAAGGACTGTTCATATTCGTTCACACCAAAATAGTCCTGTCGCGTCGCGACCCGAGGCCCCGCTACGTGTACGGCGTGCTCCGAGAAACGGCCCTCCGTCTAGGGAACCATGGAGCCAAACTCGACAGAGCGCGTCGTGTCGTTGGGCCTGGACTCAATGTGACGCATCAGGAAATTTGATGTCCGATCAGGCAGGTGAGTAGTTTTATGCAGCTGTTGGTTGCATTTTCAGGCACTTGTACTCCGTAACCCGGACCGTAATCTCCTGCCTGCATCTGCAAGTATTGAACACTGGACCCTCGTGGGAAGAATTTCGCATGCATGGGCGTAAAGATCCGTCAATACAATGGAGTTACGCGTCAACGCTGTCATCGCGAGGCAATTTCGCGTGCTGAGAAACTCCATACTGGGCGCGATTGCCGTGGAGTTGCTTCAAAGCGTTGCTGTCGGACCCCTGACGAGCGCGTGGGCTGCGCCTTCATGTTGAGTCTCGGCCGCAACCAGCCTGTCTACGGCGCTCTCGAGGACCGGGATTGCATTTGGGCGGGCTGAAAATGGTCGGACGTCCTGTCCAGTCCACGTCCGCGGCCTCTCAGGAGTCAGGACTCGGGAGCTAACCCCTATCCCCTCTCCATTGGTATTGACAACATGACAAACACATCAAGATGCCTGTATGTTCATGCCGGGCTATCCGACTCCCGCCGGACATCACACAGAGCACGCCACTGACCCGCACCGCCAGGGCCTCAGCCGTTCCGCATCCACGAGCAAGGGTTGCGAGAGCCCAAGCCGCTTCCCCGCGATATGTTAGTGCCCGCCCCACTCCACCCCCGCGCGGAGTTTGCGGTCGAGCCGGCCCCTGAAGAGATCTTTCACGCCTCGCCAGTTAGAGCACAACTTTAATAGCTTGATCCTGCGGATTACCTGCTGCATTAGCCCACCACTAGTGCCTTGAGATGGTGGTAAGTTGCCAGCCGTCCAACAAAACCTGCAGGTCCCAAAACCCTGTCACTGAAGAGGCCGAGGCATGACCTTGAAGGCAAGAACAACGGCTTGAAAGCCCAATGCTCGGCATCGGACGATGCTGCTGGAATTCAACATCAGACACGCCTACAGTACTGCGCAAGAAACGCCGGTCGCGCGTCCCGACAACTGTTGGTGGCAACTTCCTTAGCTGAAACCTTTGCAAAGTTAATAGAAGTTTCTATCAGTTGAGACGAGCGCATGTGCCCAGCCTTGCCAACCTGGGCTCGGGCTGCGAGACCCACGCCACGGCACGCGGTAGAATGCGATTGGTCAGGCCAAGCCGCAACCCTGTTTACGGTCGGACGTTGTTTTCATTAGCAAGTCCAAGCTAACCCAACCGTGCCACCCTTACGGCCAACGTGCGACCTTGCCTTCAGTGAGTGTAAGCAGGGCCCCAGGCAGCGGCATGTGAGAAAGCCTGAAGCCTGCTATCATATAATGGCAACGATGAGCCGCACACGCTCGAGCCGGGCATCGGTGTCTCTGTTTCTGCACCCGACACGATCGTTGGTCCCAAGTTTATTCCGGTTGGACTTTTCAAATCCAAACCATACCACTCGTTAAACAGGCCACCAGATACGGTTGAAGATGAAGTTTCTTACTCTTGCTTGCCTGGCAGCCAGTGCCTCTGCTGGCCTGGCCAAGCCCCCTAATCGCGTCTACGGGCGCGATCTTGCTCTGGTTACTAGCATCATCACCAGCACTGGCCAAGGCATCGACAACCTGGACGCGGCTGTGAAGGCGTTCACCGGTGATCCCAAGCCGCTTGAGAGTGCCTCCGCCGCGCTCGTGCAAACCCTCAAGGACGGCAAGACCAAGGTCGACGCCTCTGGCAGCCTCACGTTGAATGACGCTGTCGCCCTCTCTGGGCCCGTCCAGGACCTGCAGAAGAAGGGCGAGACCCTTGTTGCCGACCTCAAGGCCAAAAAGGCCGATATTCAGAAGGAC
The DNA here is from genome assembly GCA_024340155.1 of Tolypocladium pustulatum. Lineage (NCBI taxonomy): Eukaryota > Fungi > Ascomycota > Sordariomycetes > Hypocreales > Ophiocordycipitaceae > Tolypocladium > Tolypocladium pustulatum. The sequence goes on from JALHBY010000091.1 coordinate 444,619, forward strand.
AACCTGTGTGATATCACTCGCCAGCAAGTTACTGATATCAACACCAATTCCAAGGCTCTCATCGATTCCATTGTTGGCAAGGTTCCTCCGGAAGCACAGCAAATCGCAGCAGCTCTGGCTGCACCCCTCATCACCGTCTTGAACGACGCTGAGACCCAGTTCAGCACTGCCAATTGCAAGAATTCGGGCCCTGCAACAACGACCACTCTTCCCAGCACTACGTCGACCACTACTCTGCAGACTAGCACGACTACGAGCCCCTCCCTTATCACAGAGACGCACGCCGTCACGGTTACTTATACTCCTACGTCCACGACCACTGCAGTAACCGAGTCGACTACAACTCCGCACGACACGGCAACCACGGCCACTCTGACTTCTACCAAGACTGGAACCACGACTGCCACTGAAACGACGACTGCCACTGGAAAGACGACTGCCACTGGAACGACGACTGCCACTGGAACCACCACGGCGACTGGAACCACCACGGCGACTGGAACCACCACGGCGACTGGAACCACCACGGCGACTGGAACCACCACGGCGACTGGAACCACCACGGCGACTGGCTCCGAAACGTCTCCTTCTGGGCCTGGATCGACCTCTGCTCCAAGCAACACCTCCGGCGCTCCCAGCGGTACCTCCGCTCAGAGCGGCATCACTACCCCCTGTGATACTTCCAAGCCTAGTCAAACCTCTGTTGCTGGCGGTAGCGCTACCCCGTGCACTTGCTCCGAACATGAGGTGACTTCTACCCCAGGAGGTGCGTCACCTTCAGGCGAAAAGTCGACTCCATGCGATACGTCTGTTCCTGGCGCAACCTCTGCTCCTGGGGGCACTACTCCCGGCGGTGGCAACTCGGCCCCTGGTGGTGGCAACTCTGCTCCTGGCGGCGGCAACTCGGCTCCCGGCGGTGGCAACTCGGCTCCTGGCGGCGGCAACTCGGCTCCCGGCGGTGGTAACTCGGCTCCTGGCGGCGGCAACTCTGCTCCTGGTGGTGGCAACTCGGCTCCTGGCGGCGGCAACTCCGCCCCTGGCGGCGGCAACTCGGCTCCCGGCGGTGGTAACTCTGCTCCCGGCGGTGGCAACTCGACTCCCGGCGGTGGCAACTCGGCTCCTGGTGGTGGCAACTCGGCTCCTGGCGGCGGCAACTCCGCCCCTGGCGGCGGCAACTCGGCTCCCGGCGGTGGTAACTCGGCTCCTGGCGGTGGCAACTCGGCTCCCGGCGGTGGTAACTCGGCTCCTGGCGGTGCCAACTCGGCTCCTGGCGGCGGCAACTCTGCTCCTGGCGGCGGTGCTCCTAATGGCAAGTCTCCAGGCTCGACTCTCGTCACCCAGGTTGCCCCTCCTCCCAAAGCGACCGGCGGTAGCGTGCCTACTGGTGTCAACACTCAGCGACCACCAGTCGCTACTGCTGGCGCCAATCTCATCGCGCCTGCCGGTGCCCTCGCCATGGCTATTGCTGCGATCATGGTGTAAATGGAATGATGGATGAACCAATATGTGCTTTGATGTTGCGTTTGTTGCCAGGCAATAAGCTCATCTTTTGATACACTTCAATGTTTCGAATGTATTCCTGGTACTCCTCGCTCGGTTTAAATGCTCGTACAATGGATAGTATCATAAGAGGCATTAATAGCCTGGGAGCAACAGGCATCGGCCGATGAAAGAATAATGTTCAATTCTATGTCAAATATCCCTTCCAATGTCTATTCATACAGACCATCTATGTCTACTTCCATGAACCCAGCTAATGTTAAGCCTCTCTTTTGATATTCATACCTTATGCCTGTACATCGTTGAATAAACACTTTGCATAAAGCTGTATTGCGTCTGCGCCCTTGACTCAAAAAGAAGCGACTTTGCTTATCCTTCAGCGCTTATGTTCAGTTTTGAAACCGACGCCAAGGTTGGCAATAGGTTGAGGCTACGTTGGTTCCCTTTGGGCGAAAGTTCGGGGTCCTTTCCGCTTCGCTGAATGTTGCAAAAGAATGGCAGCGTTGTATCATTCGTAAAGTGGTCATGCTCTGAAATAAAGTTTGCGTTGAGTTCGCCGAATCTTTGTTACAGAGTCGCGGCAGGAGCTTTGAGTACGCTCCGGAGATGCCACTTATACAAGCTAATTGGCTCTGCAAGCAGAAAGAACTCGAATAATTCAGAATATCATGGAGAGATCTAAACTGGAGTTACATAAGTGAGAAACCTATGCCTCGACGTTCATTTGTACGGCCCCTTTGACCTTGAGCTTTGGGATTCGAACGCTATGTTCTATAGCTCATGTCATAAGGAAAGGCATACTCGTTTGTAATGAGAATGCCGACGGGCGACTTTACACAGTAGTCAAAACAATATGTGAAAGTTTTGTAGAGGACATGCAGGGTAGCATAGCCATAAACATGTCGTAGTCAAGATTTTGCCATCAGTTCAAACGGTTGCATGCCCGATTACTTGCGGGCGTCATCGCCAAATACATCTATTTATAGGTCGTGCTCTACCGACAAGCCTACGGCGAAAAAAAGAGGCAACGAAACCAAAGTCAGTACAACCCTTGCTTCGCGTCTGCTATCACGAGCATAGTTTATTGGTTCACGGGATTTCCGGAACCTTGACGGCGGCCACTTGGCGATGCCCTGCGTTCAAGTGCTGCTGGATTGAAAACATTGTCAAGCTGAGCCATCGCCGGCGATCTTGAAGCGAGAAGCAGCAAAAAAAAGGGGGGGAGAATATGACACCTGAGGGATTCGAACCCTCGCCTATTACTAGACCGCGAATAGATGAACCGTATCCTTGCGGAAAATGGGTAACCTGAACACGGCGCCTTAGACCACTCGGCCAAAGTGCCTAACGTTTCTGTGGGGACAAGCCAGCCCTATTCGCTTCATGGAGGTTTATCCACTCCTGGCCTCCGCGGAGCCCACCCTCTCCCAACGGACCGGTCCCGAGACCATTGATGCCTCCACGATAGCTCGCGGTATGGAATTTCATACATTGGCTCTGAAAGGCCGGCAGAGGTTGATTCTGCAGGTGTATATGTTCGACAGAGAAGTTGGCCAGATATATATGTCTGCTCAGTGTCCAAACCACCACCGCCTTCTCAGAGATCAACAGGCCAAGAATCGCCGGGACCTGGGCCATGATAGCCCTTCAGATCCTCGCACTTTTGAGGCATTGGCGGCTCTACAAAGGCGTTGCTCATTCTCCAGCCATACACGTCTTTCCACTCGTACGTGTTCTTTGCAAACGGCTCGAGCTTCACCATGACCTTGCCCTTTACGGGGACAGGGTCGTTGGGCGGCGCGGTAAGTGAGGTGTTGTACAACCTGACGTAATTGTCGCACTTACTGGGGTTTGCGAACGTGGGCTGGTTCGTGACGTTGCGGATGAAGCTTAGCGGGTACGGGACGTGGTCGCGCGACGGCTTCGTCTCAATGGCCATGTGTCGCGCATCTGGGGTGTTGAGCGTCACGGCCTTGAACATCACCTTATCGTCCGGCGAGACCTTGTAGGCGTCACAAGGCGGATCAAATGTAGACGGGTAGATCTTGATTCCGTAGCCCTCGGAGCCGTTGATCGCAGGACTGCCAGCCGTGATCATCATGGTCGCTGCCCAGCGAAAAGACGAATAGCCATCGCCAAGGAGGTCGAGGAACGGAAACTCAAGCAAGGATCGCTACTCTTCAAGTCAATACAGTCATAATTTGGGACTTCAAGTGTAGACGCACAGAAAAGTCGGGCAGGCTGACTTGCAGCGCCTGATAGTGCAAGTCGTGGTCGTGGACAGCAGTCGCCATCATGGGATACTTATCGCGCGGAAAGGATGGCAGGAGAGTGCGGTACGCCTCTTCCAGGATGCGGTACTTCGGGGGAATGACCTTTCGGGCCGCGTTGAGAGGGATGGGGATGATTAGCGTCGTGCCATTGAGATTTCCCGTAGCGTAGTTGGGATATTGCGCTGCGATAGGATTCGGGCTGTCCTGGGAAACACAGACTTCCTGGCGGGATGGAGAGACGGCAGTCAGCGCCGCCGCAGCGAGAGACGTGGTGCGCATACTGATCAATACGTCTCAAGCTGCGAGAACGGGACACTGGGGATGCAAATGGATGGCTCGCAAACCAGAGGCTCACCGAGGGCGGATTGGAGGTCTAGCGGAATACCTCGAGCCACCCGCAACCGGCTGACCGGCTGCTTCCTCGTGCCCTTGATCCATTACTGCGAGACGTTGCCTGGCGAAAGGTGCCAGTGCATCTGGGAAGCAGCCGACACGTCAGGACCGAGGAGTCCAGATGGCCCGCGATCGGTATAAGCTGGTCCTAGGTTCGGTAGTTCCAGACGCCGCCAATTACAACAACCGAGCGAACCTGGCGTAGAAGCGGAGGTCGACTCGGGACGGCGGCGAGCCGACAGCCATCTCGCCAGCCTTTCCCCTTCGAGCGCCGTGTCGCCTCAGCTTTGTACGACGGCAACGGCTGCGCCAATAGCGCCGGTAGATGGCAAGGCGTTTCTGCCTTTGAGACGTTATGCCCTCGTGGCGGTGTCTTCCGGCGTGATGTCTTGTCAATCTAATACGCTGTTCTCTCATTCCCTCTACAATTGACACTGGACGATAGGTCTAGGAGGCCTTAGTTCGCGCGCAGTGTTTCTTCATCGAGAGCCTTTAAAAGTCAACGGGCACAGCGAGCGTGACTGCATGTCTCACTGGCAGCACCCACTTCGTTGATTACACGGGCGACGGTCGACGCGCCACCCCTCGAATTTCATTGTGGCAAACGCCGGATGGCGATACCACCAAAGACCAAAGGGAAGTGAGATCAGGGCCAAAGACCAAAGGGAAGTGAGACCATAAGCGCTGGGCGTAATATGAAGTTCTTTCTTCAGAATTTGACGCTGAGGTATGTGGAAACGATTCTGCAATCATGAATCTGTCTCCCACACTGCCACATAATCCACCTCCATGCTCGCTCCGTCGCCTCCGACCGTCTCCTCCGTGGGCGTGCTAAAGCCAGCAATCGCGTTAGGCAACGCACCGCCCACCGCAACGTTTAGCAGAAGCATCTTGTCGTTGTCAACAAGGGCACTCCAGACATCGCTGTCATTGACATCTGACTCCGTCAGCGTCCACCGCCGCGTCCCATCCACAAACCAGCTCATGGAATCCTCCCCGCTGCCTCGACGATCAATCTCCCACGCAATCTTGTGCCATACGCCGCGCTGAATACCGTAGCTGGCGTGATTGATGCCGATGAGCTCATTACAAGGTCCGCCCGATGCGTAACCGCAGTGCACGACATGCCGCACCCTAGCCTCGCCGTTGACACTCTCTAAGATGTCAATCTCGCCAATGCCCGGCCAGTTCTGTTAGTCTCCACGGAAGGCCGTGCCCAGAGCCCAGAACGCTGGCCAGATGCCCATTTGCTCCGCCGTCGAGTCGCCACCGAGCTTGATTCGAGCCTCGACGTGCACTCCGTAGCCGGGCTTGCAGGAAAAGTCCCAGCCAGAGGTCGTCTTGATACGCGAAGGCGTCCAAGAGCCATCTCCCTCCCGCCTGGGCGTGATTTTCAGCGTGCGGCGAGAGGTGATTGCAATGTTGGGGTAGTCAGCCGTGTAAGTCTGTATTTCACCTTTTCCCCACTGCTCTGCACCCCCTGGGTACGATGTGCCGGGATCAATGGTCCATTTCGATGAGGAGGGAGGAGATCCCGCCGGTCGGTCAGTGAAATCATCGTAAAAGAGGAAACGAGACGTGGCCACGCTCAAGGCTTCCCGCTTCACCGAGTGACTCCCAGGCCGACACCACACGCCTTGTAGCAACACCAAGATAGCGACAGCAGGTCGTAGCATCACGGCGCGAGAGGTACTCAACGAACGACAAGGGCGAAATATGCGGCGCAGGGTGAAGATATTAATTATAGCGCAGAGACCGACCATTGTCAAAAGCAACAGGGCCATGTGGAATGTGGTCCTATCGATACATTCTACTTCAATACCGCCATTGTTTTTGTCAGGGTCCACTGGCAGAATCGCGACTCACTTCTCGGTGGTGTCTCCCAGGGACGTAAGTCGCGATTTGTCCTTTTTAGGAATTCTTTCAGCGCGATTTGCGATCCGCTGCAACTGGCCGACCATTGCGGCCCGCTGGCCATCTGAAGCCACGATACTTCTGGCGTTGGTTCTGGACCAGTCTCAACGAACCACGGCACCCCGTCTCAGACAAAGGAAATGAATGTGCGGAATCAGAGCTATGAACTATGATGGAGGCGCATGGCACGACGAGATTGTTCAGAGGAAGAATGCAAAAAATCTCTTCCTAGATCTGCGTCGAGGGCCGGACAATGATTTCTGGTCCATTTGCCCGGCGTCTTTGCACATGAGTCATATCTGTGTCTAATTCTTTGGATGCCGGGGAAGATATGTGATATCGAAGATCAGAGTTGTGGTCCATAGATACTATGACTTACCGCTTCACAAATTTTTTGTGTCGCGTTGAAGTGCATCATCCATCCTATAAAGAATTCTGTCTATTGACCGGGAGAATCGCAGGTTGACGCCCTTGAATACGTTTCTTGGGGGCTACCGTTGAACAACCTCAATTTGGCCAAGACAGTCGCATTGTTAAGCGCATCTCCTCCAGATAGTGGCAGGATTGGGACAAGAATTGCTTCTTTAACTCATGCGGATGAGACTCATCCAAGCTTGCCAGAGTCGTGCCGTATTCCAACCGCGCTCTGGGTAAACATGCCCAGATCGGCAATGATCCGTTGCGATGCGGAAATTGATACTGAACAGACATTTAACAAACGCCTTCACCTCTTCACTGCCAGTCTTGTAGTGTTGAGTTCTTCGAGATTGCCGTCGGGATGCATAGATATCGGGCAGATGTCACAAAAAGTGGACGGACCTAGTCGCCAGACCGCGCTGGGATTCTCTGGCCTCTGCTGCCGGTGATGACATATCCTGAAGGGCGGCTCGAGAATCTTCTGTGAAGTGACGATACGGATGCTCGTAGGCGACGTACATGTGCCAAGAAGCTCGGTCGGTGTGGTCGATCTCAACCTCAAGCTTTCGGAGATTTGGATCTTAGGATCCACTGTTTCAGGTGCTTCATTATGTCATATCAAACTACGGGAGGAAATAGCGAGCTGGCCTAGTCTATCTATATGTAGTGCTCAGTACGCTAATCACAAAGTAGAAGTGTAATTATGTTTAGAAGGCCGAGCAATATCGGACGTAGCAGTGCCGTAAGTATCTTGTATATACGTGTAATATCCGGAAGCTCTCCATCTCGAATAAGCAGATGTCGTATATTGCATTTTGTAATCAAAAGCCCAAGGGTGGTCATGCAACACATATCTACTCTCAACTCATGCTTCTGTGGCTGGATTTTTTGCGCTGCAGACAGTCACCGGTCTCTTTGCCACACGATAACAAGGGTCATTATCCCTATAGCACTATGTCCTCATAAGCGGGAAAACGCCTCCTCCCTTCAGAGGCAATTGCACTCACCAAGTAATCCGGGCTACAGAAAGTAATACCACGTTTGTATGTCCATTTATATTTCCCTGAACGGTATTTCCCGTGTTTTGTTTTGGCTATAGTATAGCAGCTTTGGTCCAAAAATCGACAGGTCTTTATCAAATAACGAATCAGTGGTCGTCTCCCAAAGTTGAAGACCGAGGCATTGGTCTCACTCACGCCGCGATGGACCCGACCGAACCACCAAGTATCAACAGGGCCGAGGGGATCGGGCCAGTGAATTTGTTTAAAGGGGATTTTTCGGATACCCTCACCCGCCTCATCGGCAGCGAAGACGGCGGTCAAAGAGGTGAGGAAAAAAATAACGCCGCTAAATTTCATCATCAGGATAGCATTAGAGCGCCAGAGGATCTCAATAAAGGGGAAAAGGAGAGATAATATATGAGCAGATGACGGGAGCCAAGCTATTTATAGGCTATCGTTGGAACTAAATAACTCACACCCGTGATGTTGCTTCAAGTCCGCTCAACTAAGGGCCGACCAACAGGTGGCTCAGAGAGGACGCACAGGCTGATTTTGGCGTTGGTGTGCGGCTAAAAGTCATGACTGATCAATACCTAACCATACAGTACCTCCCCACGTATGCGCGGTCTGGGGCTGGTCTGCGAAAGCGGCGGTCATTTTCTGACCCCATGCCCAGAGTACGTGCCACTTACAAAAGCCCCCGAAGCAAAACTATTGCAGGTTCAACAAAAGCCGTTTCACGCAGCCAGAACAAGCTTCGACATCTATTTTCTTAAGACGCGTGCCAAGAAAACACTTGATTTCGAATTTATTGGCCGAGGGCTGGTGTTAAGCATACCGGACCCCTCTGCACGATTGTCAATAGGGCCCTCACACATTGCATCTATACCATGTGACGTCGACAAGCAGGCTCCAACGAAATGTCTGAGGGCGATCCCAGCTATTAATCTCCATCAGTTGGCCAGGCAGCCGAGGTACAATGCGTGGGAGACACTGTTATCGAACGATGCTCCGCAGCACGGTGTGCCCTTGGATCCGAGGGCACATATGGCCTGGTGGGTCGTTGGCTTTCTCGGAGTGGCATTGAGACCCCGTCAGTTCTTCTCTTCAAACTTGTGAAAGGGGGCCTATTTTCTACTATATTCCTCGGAAGCTTAAAAATAATAGATGGCAACAAGTCTTTTCCTCGTGGCCATTGTTGCCCTTTGTGCCACGGAGACGCTGGTTTTAGGCGAGACTTTTCAGCATCGTGAGTTTCGTGATTGCCGCAGCCGACGCTCACTGACCAGCAGATGGCGTCTCGACTTTCAGGAGGTGCCTCGGGGGTCTTCACCGCCAGACGACAACCCATGCTGCTTGGTCGGGTGTCGCTGCGAACGGCGGCAATGGCGCCTATACGATGCGGAATGCCACCACTCTCGGTGGATGCAACGGGCAATCCCAGACTACGATTTAGAAGTTATATTATGCATTTAGTCACGGCGATTGTAGCGAACCTATGAGACTTTGCCTAGATCACCTATAGGTTTAGCGACCAAAGCGCGTTGTGGTTGCCTACCTGACTTACATCAGCGCATGAGCTTATGCCTCGTTCCCCACATGTGCGAATGGCGCCGGATTTGACAACCTAACTTAATGTCCCGCCTGACTTTGTTGGTCCGCGAACCCGCCATACATCGTTATGGCGTCTTAAGCCATGGCATCGACTATTCCGCACATCCATCTCCTCATCATGGAGAGGCGCTTCGGCGACGCCTTGGCCGCTGCCCTCTCGCAAAACCCCCTGCCAGCGTCCGTGTCCTTCGACCTCCACAGCGCCGCGCTGCAGTTTCTGCCCCCTTCCGTGCAGTTTGACGTCGTAGTCTCGCCCGCCAACTCTTATGGGCGACTAGACGGCGGGTTTGACGACGCCATCTCACGAGCCTTTTCGCCAAAGGACGACTACCTCGCGCTTACGCGGGTAGCCCAAGCCAAGCTCTACGACGAGTGGCGCGGCTTCGCGCCGCCGGGGACTTGCACCCTCGTCCGCATTCCCGAGGCGTTCGAGGAGCGCTCCAAGAACGTATGGGGCACCAAATTGCTAGCACTGTGCCCGACCATGCGCACGCCACAGGACGTGACGTGGGACCGCGAGGTTGTCTACGAGGCTATCTGGAGCCTCCTCTGCGCCGTGGACAAGCACAACATCAAGGCTCGAGATGGCACGGGATCTGGGCTTGGAGAGATCCGCAGCTTGCTCATGACGCCCATGGCGACGGGGTGCGGCCGTGTCAGCCCCGAGCGGTGGGCGCATCAACTCGTCCTAGCCTTGAAGCATTTCGTTGACGCAAAAGAGAATCCTTGTCAGTGGAGTTCTCTGGATCCTCTCAAGATATTCGACCACACCAGTGAGTTGGAAGACACATGGACCAAGTGAGGGTGCTTCGGTGGCAACCTGCAGCGGGATACACGTACGTTGACACAAAGGCTTCAAGCTGGCTCAAACATTATCCAATATACATGAATTCAAGATGGGATTCAAGATTCAGCTTGCCTCAAATAGGCGTGGTGAACCTTTTAGCATCGTTGCCAAATACCAAGGTGGATTCAATGTTGTTAGTCTCCCGCCGTCAGTATCGCCGGCAGTCACGCCTATGGTTAGCAGTCACTCGACCTCACCATGCTCTGAAAGCACGCCTTGTGGCTTGCAAACTATGCCGCTGTAGAACTCGGCGCCTTTTCTTCTCTCCCCTGCGCGAGTGTCATCGATGCCGGTTTCGTAAGCATTGCATCCCGTTCTTTTTCCTTGCCGTTTCATGAACGGCCAATGCTGTCTTCGTATGTCTTTGGAAGGCGCTCACCAGACATCCGCTCGTCATGTCTTCCCCACCGGACCCGCCTAGTCCTCGTGGAATCATTGCTGGCCTGATGCCGTCACCCCTTTCCTTCCAGCACTTGGGACTCGGGAGCGGCTCTCGCACCCTCAAGCAGGAGTGGCCGTCCATCCGTCGAAGCATCAAGCTGATTCTGAACAAGAACTTGCACGCCTCCCTGCACTCGGGCGTCTACCTGATCGGGCTTGGCAACTCCCAGGTTCATGGGGGCGGTCCAAAGATTGTCTTCGTCTGCATGATGAGGGAGTCTGAGGCGTCGGACTGGCCCGAGGTGGCGGAAGAGGTCCAAGAGTTCCTGGACACTACATGCTACGGCCTCCAGCTTCGCATGGAGTACGAAGGCGCTGGGGGCATGGCGATATTACCTGCTCTCCGGCCATAGCGGCCCTCGACGCGACGACAGCTGCGAGAGTAGCAATCACGACGGCGCATTGGGAGCGAGAGGTGCGTTGACTGGAGCTCTTGTCGTGGTTCTCATCAGAAATTTAATCAAACTTTGCTTGTTTGTCTTGCGAAAGCAACGCGACAGACAGCGTCGGAGCTGGGCGGGCATGGGTCGGGGACGAGATGATGACGCGTGATAAGATTAGGAGTGTCCAGATTAGATAAGAACACAGTATAGGGACATGCTGCCAAGTCAAGAGCCTGTCGCAAGCACAATACTGCCCGTTATTCAAGCCGTGACTCAACCACGGCAGGAGTACACCAGGTTTCGTGGCAGTCGATTGTTGATATTCGATGTTGCTTTCGAGGGGTTCCAAGCCATGGAGCAGTCGGCTGGCTCCCTGGATCAATCCAGGACCAGTAGGTGAGCGAGCTTGGTGAGGCATCTCATCTCGCCTTAGTCAGCGGGCTGCTGCCCCAACAGAAGCCCGCCGCAATTCAACGGGGCGCCGAAAAAGGCGCTGGTGGAGACGCGAGCAGGGGAGCTCGCTGGTTGGTGCTTCTGCGCAGCGAAGTGCCCCCCAATGGAAAAAAAAGCTGCTCTGCTGGGAGGCTGCGAGACCGCACAGCAAGCAGGGAGCTCGTTTCGCCGCCCTCCGGAAATTCCCTCTCCATCGTCGCCGTCGTCGTCGTCGTCGTTGCTCCGTCAAGCCAACTCCCTCCCGCCTCCGACCCCTACCACTCTCCCGCGACGCTTTGAGCTGGTGGCCAGAGCTGTAGCTGACCTGCGTCGCCGTTGCTTCTCGCCTCAATTGGCACGTCCGGCCCATCCACAACCACCATGTCCCGACTCCTCCGACCGGCAGCTCGCCTGACGCGCGCCGCCGCCGTCAAGGCGCCCGCCGCTCCCTCCTTCGCCCAGGCCCCGCGCGCCATCGCGACGCCCGTCTTCTTCGGTGCCCAGCAGAGCAGGAGGTACGCCGAGGGCGCCGGCGTCAAGGAGTACACGGTCCGAGATGCGCTCAACGAGGCCCTCGCCGAGGAGCTCGAGAGCAACCCCAAGGTCTTTGTCCTCGGCGAGGAGGTCGCCCAGTACAATGGCGCCTACAAGGTCACCAAGGGCCTGTTGGACCGGTTCGGTGAGAAGCGTGTCATCGACACCCCCATTACCGAGAGCGGCTTCTGCGGTCTGGCCATCGGCGCTGCCCTGAGCGGTCTGCACCCTGTCGTGAGTAGTCCTTGTTCTGGTTCCTACGTCTTCCTTCTCGACCGACAGTGATACACCCACTGGGGGGGGGCTCAGCTGACGCACATCCTTCCTTTTCAGTGCGAGTTCATGACCTTCAACTTCGCCATGCAGGCCATTGACCAGATCGTCAACTCGGCCGGCAAGACCCTCTACATGTCTGGCGGCATTCAGCCCTGCAACATCACCTTCCGCGGCCCCAACGGCTTCGCCTCGGGTGTCGCTGCCCAACACTCGCAAGATTACTCCGCCTGGTACGGCAGCGTCCCTGGCCTCAAGGTCGTCTCCCCTTGGAGCGCCGAGGACGCCAAGGGTCTGCTCAAGGCCGCCATCCGCGACCCCAACCCGGTCGTCGTCCTCGAGAACGAGCTCATGTACGGCCAGTCCTTCCCCATGTCCGAGGCCGCCCAGAAGGACGACTTCGTTCTGCCCTTTGGCAAGGCCAAGGTTGAGCGCGCTGGCAAGGACCTGACCATCGTGACCCTGTCCCGATGCGTTGGCCAGTCTCTGATTGCCGCCGAGAACCTCAAGAAGAACTACGGCATTGAGGCCGAGGTCATCAACCTGCGCTCGATCAAGCCCCTCGACGTCGAGGCCATCGTCAAGTCCGTCAAGAAGACGCACCGCCTGCTGTCTGTCGAGTCCGGCTTCCCGGCCTTTGGTGTCGGTGCCGAGATTCTCGCTCTGACCATGGAGTACGCCTTTGACTACCTCGATACCCCCGCCCAGCGTGTCACTGGTGCCGATGTCCCGACCCCCTACGCCCAGAAGCTCGAGGAGATGAGCTTCCCCACGGAGAAGATCATCGAGGAGTACGCGGCCAAGATGCTGCGCGCCTAAGGGCTCGAGAAGAGGAGACGATAGCTCTGGATAGTGGACAAAACGCTGCGGCGCTCATTTCGGGCTCAAGGAAGGGAGCTGCTGCTTCAGCCAAAGAGCAAACGAAGCATGCGTGACGGCATACGTGCGGGAAGAATGCGGCACACAAGCACAACTCTTTCTAAAAAAATTTATAGACGGATGGGGGCAAAGGGGTCTTGTACTTGTATTTTGCGTTGTCATGTATACACCTCTTCCTTGGTACCGTCTTTTAATGATCACCTGTGCCTATAACGACTCTGGCCTGTCGCCTGCGAACAGAAGCGAGGCTAACGGGCGCGATGAGATATCGTAGGGTTGCGCCACCTACCGGTGCAAGCAAAGTGAAGTGCATGCCAGCAGGACGCCCACTGCTCTCTCCACATGACGCGTGATTGTTTCCTACTGTAATACATGTACGTTTTCTTGCTCGTCAAGTTCTAATTTGGGCTTCAAGAGCATTTTTTTGCCCGGCTGTCCTGCGTATGCGTCACTGCAGCGTAGGCCTCCACCCGCGCCCGCCTTCCTTTCCTTCACACTGTGGGGCACTCTTACACTCACTCCACATCATCTCAACTTCGCTCATCAGACGCACATCAGTGATCGCAGACAACAGCGACCACGCCAGCAGTTGGTCGACATGGGTGGCATAGACGCTCTTCTGCAATCGCAGGATGGTGACGACGCCTCGATTGCCAGGCGCCAGCCCAAGCCCGCAGAGGAGCTCGTGCAGCAGCTCGAGGACCAGTTTCTCTCTACGTCAGTCGACTTCTCCACGGAATGGCTCAACCGCCTACAGCACCGCTGGGATTTTGAAGCCGACTACGCCTCGCTCTTCAAGATTGCACCGCCGCAGACCCGTACGGTCACGCGTTTCCTGCGCCATGGACTCGAGGGCCGGGTGACGGGGTACAAGAACGTGACGGTGCCCATGAACAGTGCCACGGCCAAAAACTCGACGAGCCTGCTGCGTAAGCCAGCCAACCGTGCAGACTTTGTGAGGGGTGCTGCCGGGTTCTTTCCGTTTGCCCCAGGCGGCCTTGAGGGCATCGAGGCGACGGCCGCCCTTGAGGACCAGATCCATTCCGGCGTAACGGGTGAAGATGGATCTCGCACAAACCAACTAGAGAGAGTCATCCAGCTTGGCGCCGAAGGGGACCTGTTGCAAATCGCCCCAGGCATGACCCGGGGTATCGATTTCAGCAAGAAGTCGCCCGCCGATGACGAAGATGCAAACGCCGTCAAGCAAGTCCTGGAGGAGGATCCAGAGGATGCTCGTCAGACAGAGCAAGACGACGACGCTTCCCCCAACGAGACTTCAGAGGATGCTGCCGCCGAAGATGAGGACGGCGATGACATCGACGACATTCTGCCAGTCGAGTTTCCTTCCCTGGAGCCCCATGGCGTACTTGCAGCGTCCAGCGCCAGGAAAGCTGGTCGCGAATGGGCACACATGGTTGACATCAGGCACGGCATGCCTAACTTCAGAGAGCTGGTGCCCGACATGGTCAGGGAGTGGCCCTTCGAGCTCGATACTTTCCAAAAGGAAGCAGTCTACCATCTAGAGAACGGCGACTCTGTCTTTGTTGCCGCGCATACCTCTGCTGGCAAGACTGTCGTGGCAGAGTACGCCATCGCCCTCGCGGCAAAGCACATGACCAAGGCCATCTACACGTCCCCCATCAAGGCCCTCAGCAACCAAAAGTTCCGCGACTTTAGGCAGGACTTTGACGAAGTGGGCATCCTGACTGGCGACGTACAGATCAACCCCGAGGCCAGCTGCCTCATCATGACGACGGAAATTCTGCGAAGCATGCTGTACCGTGGAGCCGATCTGATACGAGACGTTGAGTTTGTCATTTTCGACGAGGTGCACTATGTCAACGACTACGAGCGAGGTGTCGTGTGGGAAGAGGTCATCATCATGCTTCCGCAGCATATATCCCTCATTTTGCTTTCAGCGACGGTTCCAAATACTCATGAATTCGCGTCATGGGTCGGCCGAACCAAGCAGAAGGACATATACGTCATCTCTACGTCCAAGCGACCTGTTCCTCTGGAACACTACCTCTGGGCTGGCAAGGACATGCACAAGATTGTCGACTCGGAAAAGACTTTTCTCGAAAAGGGCTGGAAGGAAGCGCATGGTGCGGCTCAGGGCAAGGACAAGCAGCGGCCGGCCGAGACGGCGCTTTCTTCTCGGGGAGGCAATCCTCGGGGGGGCCAGCAGCGAGGTGGTTCTCAGAGAGGCGGGCAGCAACAACGCGGCGGCCGAGGCGGTGGCGGACAACAACAGCGCGGAGGAGGTCAACAGAGAGGACGTGGCGGTCCTCCTCGCGCCAGCCACAACCCAGGCCATATGGGTCGCGGCGGACGCACCGGAGGCATGTCATCAGCGGCTCAGGACAAGAACCTGTGGGTTCATCTGGTCCAGTTCCTCCGCAAGAACACTCTTCTCCCAGCGTGCATTTTTGTTTTCTCCAAGAAACGATGCGAGGAGAATGCGGATGCTTTGAGCAACCAGGATTTCTGCACGGCGACCGAGAAAAGCCACATCCACATGATTATCGAAAAATCCATTGCGCGGCTGAAGCCCGTGGATCGAGTGCTGCCGCAGATCATCAGGCTGAGGGAACTCTTGGGTCGAGGTATCGCGGTCCATCACGGAGGCCTGCTTCCTATTGTCAAGGAATTGGTAGAGATCTTGTTTGCACAGACTCTAGTCAAGGTGCTCTTCGCCACGGAGACGTTTGCCATGGGCCTCAACTTGCCGACTCGAACGGTGGTGTTCTCGGGATACCGAAAGCATGACGGACACTCGTTCCGCAACCTGCTTCCCGGTGAGTACACTCAGATGGCTGGCAGGGCTGGCCGTCGTGGCTTGGACACTGTTGGTTCCGTCATCATTGTCCCTCCGGGAGGCTCAGACGACGTCCCTCCCGTCGCGGAGCTGCGCAACATGATTCTCGGCGAGCCGTCCAAGCTGCGGTCGCAGTTCCGCCTGACATATAACATGATTCTCAACCTCTTGCGAGTCGAGGCGTTGAAGATTGAGGAGATGATTAAACGCAGTTTCTCGGAACACGCCACGCAGCAGCTGCTCCCCGAGCACGAAAAGGACGTTAAGCTAGCACAGGCCGATCTGGCCAAGGTCAAGCGAGAGTCTTGCGACACCTGCGATGCGCTCATGGACGAGTGCCACCAGGCTGCGCAGGACTACAAGCAGCTCACGCTGGAGCTTTACAAGGGACTGCTCAGAATCACCATCGGACGCAAGATGTTCATGTCGCAGCGGCTGGTGGTGTTCAGCTGGGAGGGCATTCGCACGGTCGGAATCCTCGTTTCTGATGGGCCGAGTCCTCGCGGCTCCTTGGACGAGCCGATCCTCCAGATATGTGCCATCAAGCCCCTCAGAGAACGTCGGGACGCTACCGATCAGCTTCCCTTCATTCCCGGCTTCCGCAAGTATCTACACAAGCTTCCCCAGACGAAGCGACGCATACAGACCAAAAACCTGCACGTGCCTCTTAGCGACGTCGAGTGCCTGACAAGGTGGGTGCTCAAGGGCACGATTCCCGAAATCTACAAGGGCGGCCAGGTCGGACAGCAAGCGTTGGAGCGGCTTCAAGAGATCTGTTCCGCTTGGGACGACCGGTGGGACGAGGTGGATATGGGTAAGATCAAGAGCATGGCGCTGCAGGAGATTGTGGAGAAGAGAGTGCAATTGGTCAAGGATATTCACAGCTCACCTGTCACGCGGTGCCCGGCGTTCCTGAAGCACGTAAGTTCCTTCGCCCCCGAATCAAAGTCGTGAAAGGTCGGTGAGCTAAAGGGTTCATAGTTTGCCATGTGCCACGATGAGTGGCTCATCAAGGAGCACATCTCGCAGCTTAAGCAATCGCTCTCGGACCAGAACCTGCAGCTCCTCCCCGACTACGAGCAGCGCGTGCAAGTCCTCAAGGAGCTCGGCTTCATTGACGACGCGACGCGCATCCAGCTAAAGGGCAAGGTCGCCTGCGAGGTGCACTCGGGCGACGAGCTCGTCCTCACGGAGCTCATTCTCGACAACGTACTGGCCGACTTCGAGCCCGCCGAGATTGCCGCTCTGCTC
This sequence comes from Tolypocladium pustulatum, assembly GCA_024340155.1. Classification (NCBI taxonomy): domain Eukaryota; kingdom Fungi; phylum Ascomycota; class Sordariomycetes; order Hypocreales; family Ophiocordycipitaceae; genus Tolypocladium; species Tolypocladium pustulatum. Next base: position 461,589 of record JALHBY010000091.1, read on the forward strand.
TCCTCGTTTGTCTTCCAGGAGAAAACGCTCATCGAGCCGACCCTCACCGGCAACCTGACCCGCGGGCGCGACACTATCATCGCCATCTCAGAAAAGGTCAACGACGTGCAGACGCGCCTGCAGGTAATCCAGTCGTCGGACGACGCCAACGATTTCACCTCGCGGCCACGCTTCGGCCTCATGGAGGTGGTGTACGAATGGGCACGCGGCATGAGCTTCAAGAATATCACGGCACTAACGGACGTGCTCGAGGGCACGATTGTTCGCACGATTACCCGGCTGGACGAGACGTGCCGCGAGGTCAAGAACGCGGCGCGCATCGTAGGCGACCCGGAGCTGTATCAGAAGATGCAGCAGGCGCAGGAGATGATCAAGCGGGACATCACCGCTGTGGCATCATTGTATATGTAGGGTCTCGTCAAACTTGTGGTAATGGCACGGGACCTACGAGATTGCTGGATGTCATGGGAGTTGCCTGGATGGTATAGCATGGCATAGTAGAAGCACACCCCACGTAGACGCACGCAGAGGCGACGAATGAATGACAAAGTCAATGTATGCGGACGACAACCCGTGGATCAATCACGTCGTTGCAACGACGAAGAGTCGCATTCTAATCAGGGGAACGAAGACAGTGCAGTCGGACCCAGCAAAAAGGACAACCAGGCCTCCCAAAACGCCAAACAATGTCCAAATAACAGCATCAGCACCTCCCTCATGAAATTGGCGTCTTGCCAGGATCGTGATCAGTGTTCACGAATCTCTAAGCTCGCAGAGCACGCAACCGCTGCTGCAGCTTGTCCTCCTCTTCGGCAGTCGGCTCGGTCGAGTTCGTCTGGGGTTCGGCGGCAGCGGGCGTCGCCTTGTTGAGCTCCTGGCTAAGCTCAACGCCAGCATCGTCGGCGAGCTTGCCGAGGAGCTCGTGGACGGCGTCCTCGCCGACCTGGACCGAAGTGGACTGGTTGATGGCGTCCTGGTAGATGCCGTTGGACATGGCGTACTCTTCGTTCTGCGACTTGAACTGCTCGAGGGTGACGAGGGTCTGCGGGCACGCCAGTCAGCAAGGAGGTTCGGCAGCAAAGGGTCCCGGGAGGAGCTGCAATGCGAGCGCACATTTTCCGGATTCGTATTCTTCTGGGCGACGTTCATGGTGCGCGACGACTGGGCCATCATGTGCGTCATGCGGTTCATGGCGTTGTTGGCCTGGATCTGGGCGGCCGAGAGCTCGGCCATGTCGGCCATCTGGTCCATCTGCTGGGCCAGGGCCTGCTTGTTGAGCAGCATCTTTGCCTTTTGGTAGGCCTTTTGCGTCTCGCCCTTTTTGAGCAGGTCCTGGATCTGCTTCTTGAGGATGGGGTCCTGCTTGGCGGCCTTTTGCGCCTCGCGGCGCGCCTGCTTGGCGTTGAAGCGCGCCTGGAACTCGACCTGCATGTCGCGGGCTTGCTGGCGGTTCGACATTGTGGCGGCGGATTCGTGCGGCTGCGTTCGAGGGGGGGCGCAGGATCGGGGGGAGAGCTGTCTGCTCGGGTGTTGGGGATGCGGGTTTGAGGATGGGTTGAGGCTGTAATGCATGTGTTGCAGTCGGCGCATCCGTTTTCCGATTCGCTCCCAACGAAGGTCACGTGGCCTATCGCAGCGCCTACGACCCCCCACCGCAACACCACGATGACCTCTTACTTGTTCCATTTCACTGTGATATAAGGTACTGCTCCGCAGGCGTTTTAGTCCACGATTCCTCTACGCTACTTTGCCCCTCTCTTGTTCACGCGCTCCTATTGCTGCCGCCCAATAGCAAAATTGCCGCAGCGAGCTGCGACGCCCTCGAAATCGCCAACGCCTGCAACATCCGATGCCCTCCCAACACCCTCGCGACGCCAGGATGTGCCCCAACAGCAAGGTCACGACAACGGCCACGGCAACGTCGCCCGCTGTATATGAAGGAAACGTTTCTGTTGGCTTCATAAACCCGCAATTCCACTATTCTACCATCACAACTCATCAACGCCGGCCTAAAAGCTGAAGAAGCTATCTTTTCGCTCGGTACCATGGATTACTGCTCGTTGCTCTCGAGGCTGCGAGAAGGCAACGGCGTCACGGTCGGGGGCGATAGAACCGAAGCTGCCAATGTGGCCAATGAGGAGTAGTGTCACATATCTGCCAGGGTCAGTTGCGTGTTCGTTCAGCTTCGCGGGGCCTCCCTGCTATGGCTGAGGCCCTCGGTCGCATCTCGTGGTGTCTCTTTTTTTGGTTTGGTGGGGGGGGGG
>JALHBY010000091.1:463862-489968 GCA_024340155.1 Tolypocladium pustulatum
GAAAGCTATCTTTTCGCTCGGTACCATGGATTTTTGCTCATTACTCTCGAGGCTCTCAATGCGAGAAGGCAACAACGTCACGGTCGGAGGCGATAGAACCGAAGCTGCCAATGTGGCCAATGAGGAGTGGTGTCACATATCTGCCAGGGTCAGTTGCGTGTTCGTTCAGCTTCGCGGGGCCTCCCTGCTATGGCTGAGGCCCTCGGTCGCATCTCGTGGTGTCTCTTTTTTTTGGTTTGGGGGGAGGGGGGGGGGGCTTTGAAAATCTCGCCACAGCCACAATCAACGCTTAGCACGACTTCGTAAGACGAGAGCTCCTGGAGCTGTTCCTTCCTCGCAAGGTCTTCCATCTTTGGAGCAAGGGGCTGCGTGTTGGGCACGCGACTGAGGGCGGACTGAGGTAGCCTGCGCCTTGACCTGTATGCCCGCAGGCTATGGCGAGCTTTCCAGACCAATGATGAAGGAAGCCGTGCTTCCCTCCCGCATACATGAGCGCCTCTCAGTCACATTGTCACCGGCATGGGCTCGCGGCCTGCGACCATGTCCTCTTTAGCAGCACGTGCGTCAGTCTAGTCGGAGGAACTTATGATTGTATATAGTTGCATCCGGCCCGGATATGACTGCCCTTGATGGTTAGTTGGCTGTCTATAGGCTTCCCTGTTCCGCCACGGCACGGCACGGCACGGTGGAAGGGGTTAGGACGCAGGACGGAAAGGGGGAGGGGGGCGGGAAAAGATATGATGTCTCGCAAGATACGAGAATCCATGGAGGACCCCTTGTGAAGGCTTCCGCACCTCTCCATGGCACGTGGCCCATGCTTCGCCTCAAAGTATCGGGAGCACCGGCTTTGGTCACAGGAGGGTGGTCTGCACCTGCACAGGCAGGGACGAAAGCTCTGTATTTCAACTTGCTTTCATCGCAGCTCTCTTTATTTTGAACATCACTCGTTCAATACTATTCAGAGTCGACAGAACCCACCTTCGAAAGGATGACATTTGGGCCGAGGACTGATCAGCCCAGCTGAGACATGAAGAGCAAGGCATCTACGACGACGACGACGACGACGTGATGATGCCATTGACCGCGCAGCCAACACGAGCTCAGGCCGTCTCTCAGGGATAAGCCGGCCACCAAGGGCCTCTGCCGCATTTGTGCCACCTAATAGATACAATATCCTGCCTGAACGCGCCCAACATTCGTTCCTGCCCAATAGAATATGCCCTGTGCCGCACGGGATCGGCGTCGTGGCTCTGGTCACTCAGTGGCGACAACATTGCATCATGGATCACGACGCTACGTAGCCGAGCGCCTTGCACCACGCCCCGGTTTCCGTCCTGTTCAGCCGCCTAGAAGAGGCTTCTCTCGGCCTTGGCTTCCAACCGGTGTCAAATTGATGCATCGCCCCTGCAGCCAAGGACGTGTATTTAAGCATCACAAATGCTGGTTCCTATCTTGAGCTCCGTAAGTACCTGGCCAACATGGACAGAACAGGCGACCTCAGAGCTGAAGACGTGTCGGAGCACATTACCGCGATCCGGGAATGTGACAAAAATCAAGGTCGAAAGGGTAGAGTATGCCGAGGTGATCTATCGTGTTAGGACTGGTCATTGGCAATAGCTGACTTAGTCAGACGACGATGAGAAAGAGCGAGACTCCAAGAGCGTTTCACGACCTGGCAAAATGTCTGGATACAAGGGCTCGCCTGCTCAGCGGATGGTTCATCTCTTGCTCACTCCAAATTTTCTGCAACGTGGGCTGAATACATTGGACTCTTTAAGGAGTATTGCTGTACCCTATATCGGGGAAACGAAGTGGAACAGGGCGATAGCGGACCTGACCAAGATCAAGCCTGAACTATTCAACGCTACAAAGGAGTCGATGCCACCGTCGGGCAGCAAGATTGCTGTTCGGCAAGTCAGAAAGAAGCTCACTCATGCCCAGTCCGAGCTCGGTCGAGACGCCCAAGTTCCACGGACTCAGAGGGCTTCGACAATTGGTCCATCTGAGTTGGCGGTCAGGACGGTGCCTAGGGTTGCACATGCGCCGCCAACACGAGCTACTACTTCGTTAACAGTTCCGCTACCGACGACTTCCTGGTATCGCCATCGAAAGGCGCGGCGGAGCCGGAGGCGACGGCGGAGATCACGGTCGTTGAGACAGAAGTGAACAGCCTCATTAAGGTAGAGGGAACAGGCCAGGCCCTCGGGGTTAAAGCTCTGACGGCTGGCAGACACGACTATTTCTTTGCGCCTCTGACTATCATTGCAGATGGATATAAAAGCAAATTCGGGGGAGAGGCATCATTACGGAAACCCAAGTTGTTAAAGGAGAGAACGTTATTGAGGGCATGTCTAATCTTTGTTTCATCAAACTCGATGCCCAAAACTTCGACATGAAGAGTTGTGGGTGCAGGCTTCCTAAGATAGTTGACGAGGCTCTCTAGTCGCCTTCGAAGGCACCCTTTTTGGTGCCAACTACAGCCAGTATGCTCAAACAAGTAGTCATTCTTCTAGGGGTAATTTCCCAATCGGTTTCTCATTCGTGGGTTGAGAGACTCATGGTCTTCAATACACTCGTGGCGCCGTTTCACGCTTGGACCCATCGTTCAACGATATTCAGATGCAGTATCTCCTGCCTCAAGATTCTGGAGGCAGAATTAGACCCACAGACCGGCTTTGCAAAGCGACACAGATGATTGGGAACTACACGACGGAATTTCCGCCGCTGCAGGCATGTGCTGGAGCCTTCATAGCTCTTCAAGAAAATGGTCATATAACTCTACCGGAACTCTCGCCTCAAAAGAGAGACAGCGGAACCGTATTTATATATGGAACGCCGAACCCCTCTAATAAGGATACTCTTGTCTCAATCCATGGGGTCTGGAATGAGCTTGGCACTAGGGGAGATGGGCGTGGGCGACTTCTAGCATCCCGAAGCTTTGACGATGGGCAATGTTACCAAGTGAACGAGGGGCAGATTTCCAAGAATAGACGAAAGAGATATAGTAAGGTTGCTATAAATCCTCAGCGCGCTGACTTATGGTGCCAAAGCGATGTTCAGCTGCCCTTAAGACGCGCGCAATCAATATAGTCTGTATTGGGTTTGGGACTGGCCAACAGCACCAAGCAAAGCCCTACCTAATAGCAAAGCGGAGATATATACTAGTTGCATCGATATAGATATTGTTCCTAATATCAAGCAAGGCATCATAAGCTTCATAGATGGACAGGACCTTAACTTGGCCGGTATCAAGGAAGAAAATCGAAAGGACCCCTACGAAAATCGCGTATTGTCTTGTCTCATCATTGCGCCGGCTGGGCGTGTCGTCAGTGATTTTGGGCCCATCCGGGAGCTGCTTGAGGCGCTCCGAGATGCTATCAGAGCACACCGGTCTCTTTACCTGAAGGGCGGGATACTGCATCGCGACATTTCGACCAACAACATCATCATTACGAACCCTGAGAAGTCGGGTGGCTATACGGGGATGCTCATTGATCTCGACTTGGTGAAAGAGCGAGACAGCGGGCCAAGCGGTGCGCGGCACCAGACGGGGACGATGCAGTTCATGCGAGAATTTGGGAAAACTGGGATGCGAGTCAGGTGACATTGCAACCTGGCGCCCGAGGTATTTCCGGGGATGTCGAGGGGTACAGGAGTACGGAGTACTCTGATCTATCACGTGCCCGAGGATAGCGCCAATCTTCTGCTCTTTGGACAGAGCCAAACTTCAACCCCAGAACGATACACTGACCGAACTGTGTGTTTCTACTACCAAGTTTTCCATACGTGCTTCCCACCCCCCTTTATTAGCCACCTTCCATCTCCACACCCCTCTTCTCCCAACATCAGACGCCTTGACATCCTCATCCAGGTCTGAGGCTTTCTCTGGCTTGGTCACTCCAGCATATGACCTAGCTGAGCCGCATCGGGCAAGATTATGGCGCTTGGAAGTGCAGAGGTCCCGGGCCTGAATAAGGCTTTGAAAATGGGTGACCTCGAAGAAAGTCGGGCAATGTAAGCTGCAGACTTAACATGCTCGCTGACGTTGACTAAGTTTTTCAGTTACAACGAACTGCCGGACGACTCACGACAACCAGAAATCCTGGAGACACACATACGCGAACTCGCGGCACTCTTCATTCGAAATCGAGCCCACGAAGCTTTCGGCATCCACTTGGCACATGCGCATTTCACAATTCCCGAGAGCACGATTTTGCTTGGAAACAATTACAATACACCATACTGCCGTTGGGCCAAGATCACGGCTTCCCAGCTTGCGAATCTAAGCGACATGCATGGGCACATTTTTGTGCTTACAGAGCACGGCTTTCACCCATATGAGTTTCAAAGCGGGCCTGCTCCGGATCTATCTCAAGTCCATGGCACCTTCCTCTCGGACCTTGCAGATTATTTGACCTCAAGAGCCCTATCATTGCATATTGGACTTCAGGTCCTAGATCAGCATTGCGGTGAAATGCTGGAGCTTGTGCTCCCTGGTGGAACTATCATGTTGGATGTTTCGGATTTGGAAGGATGCATACCTACAAGACAGACCGGCTGGAAGTTCGAGGTTGACAATGGGAAGCCACGCGTCTGTAAGCCAAATGAGACGCATGGCCGACATGCTAATGGACATGATGTTTACAATGAAGGTGCACCTCACCCGAGGCTGCAAACATTCCAGGACGTCAAAGCTGCACTCTCAGAAAGGAAAATCCTTCGGCAGGAGTTAAGATCGCTTCGCTGTGTGGCATCATGATAATGTGAGTCCATCATTCAACAGGAAACTGCGACTAAGGCTCACTACATCGTCAGTAGTACGATGCCGTGCCGAACCAACCATTGACGATTCACATCTTTTTACTCCGTCTGCCGAGTTTGGTACCCAGTTCTTCCGAAATCCACAGTGTGAGAAACGACCTTCTTTCTTCGTTCACGTGGTAAATACCCCTCGGATTCGTTAGCCAGACTTCCCGTACATCGTCCGTTTGGCACAGTGCTGCCCGAGCATCCTCAATACCGACAATGAACACGTCTCCTTCAAGTGCATTCGTTTTTCTTTTGGCCGACACTATTCGAATCAGTCACAACTTATCATGTCCGCTGGTATTCGACACACCTTCGGTTGTTTCCGATTCCGTCACGCTTTCTTCGATGTCATCACGCTTTCTCTTGTTTGCTTGCAGTCGACACGTAGTATGTTCTAATATCGTCAGCTCAATCCTGTTCAGAAACGTATTGCGTACCTTGAAAGAACTTCTCGAACGAGCCATCGTCATCTGGATCCTCAAACTTCGCATTGACAGCTTTATCCACATCTGTGCGGTACAACAACCGGGGAAGTCCACGGCGATGAACAAATTCTGCTGCATCACTTCGCAAAATGGAAAACTTCATGTCGTCCATTTTGGTGATTTCTTCGGTTGTGTAAGCTAAGCCGCAAAATTTGAGAGTATCGCAATCCAAGTCGCGCAATTGCTTGTGCCTGCTCCCTCCACGACTGTCCTTTCGAAATACAAAACGAACAAGGTGTTTTATTTTTGTAGCTTGTTGCTTAGGTAAAGCCTTGTGAGGTGATACCCGACGTAATAGACGGGCCGTCGCCTGGAACGCTATCTGGACTTCGACTTGAGCCTTCAATGACAATAGTTTCTTCAGCAGGGCGTCTCGACAGTCGTCCGGGCCGTCGATGTTCCAGAGCTCATTCCCTATTCTGTCGAGGTCATGTTCAATCCGCTCTAGCACATCCGCAGACATGTTGCGACGAAAGCAATGGGCAGAGAGGGAAAAGCGTCGAAGTGGGCAGAATGTTGTGCTACTGTTGAGGTGGACAGAGGAAAGGGTCACCGCTGAGAGGGGTCAAGAGGGGTATACTGGTGACGGGGCCAAAAGAAAGAGCCAGTGTCGAAGCGGGCAGAGTGCACTGTCGTAGGTAGCAGGGAAGGCTGCAGTCGAGGTGAGCGGATAAAAGGGTAGCCGTCGAAAGTGGTGAAGGAGGATATTAGTGATGTGGCAAGAAGGGAAGGAGGCCGCTGTCGAGGTGGGTAGCGAAAAGGGTAGCCGCCGGGAGGGACTGACGCGAGGAACACTGACGAGGTGACCAGAAGAAAGAGCCACTGTCGAGGTGTGCAGAGAAAAGGCCCACTAATAGAAGTCTTGGCGCAGGAGATACTCCAATCAACATGGACAGATGCAGTCATGTGGGGCTTCTAGACGCTGATGATGCGACTAGTGAGATCCATCACCACTAACATCAACATGGCTTGCAGGAACGAAACTGCTTCACCTCCGCACAACGGAGTGGGGTATGTGTCAGTTCATTAATGACGATCAGATCGAACGGAGCGGCGTGGAGTGCTAAGCTCCCCGATGGCAGAATAATGTCGAATATCGTCTTTGAGGAATGGGTTGGATGTCTATATAAACCCCCCTTCCGCCAGAGCAACTCCAATCCTCGTGCTTTCAGGCAACGCGTTCTTCTCTTAGCGACAGCATCCAACGCTTTGCCTTGACACTTGACTCAACTTCAGTCTTGACCTTGTTTAGCCAGTTACGCGAGGATCTCATCGTTGATGCCGGAGCTTCACATACCCAGTCATCCAGACTCCAACTACCGTATTACATCTCAGTACTGACTCCGTCGACTCTCGGTACAATGGCCACACCTGCTAACAGCAGTCTTCTCTGGACCTGGACCGTGCAACCGCCATCCAAACCGCACAGCATCATGAACGTCCCCTCACTTGGGTCTCCTTCCGTCGGGATCCAACAGCTTCTAGCTTGGGGTTTGAACAGCTACGCCCCCCTAATGTGCGTCTTTGGGTTTCTTGCAATTATGAGGACCTACACCCGCCAGCTTAGGTCATGGTTCGATGAGTACTACAGTCAGTATCCATACCTGAAATAGTTCTTGTCGTGTCTAACCGCTCGCAGCCTCAACCGTCCATGTGAAGCGCTCGGACGAGACGTACGACATGCTTTTGGCTTGGGTCTCATCCCAAGGTCTTGACAATATGGCTCGTTCGACCATTGTTCGAGTAGGGACGAAACACCAAGATGGCCTTCTCAACGACACCAAAAAGTCTCTTCACTTCTCTCCATGGAATGGGAGCTTTTGTTTTTGGTTCAGGAACCACTTGCTCTCCTATCGGACAGAAATGAAGGACATTGGATTCACAAAAGAGGAGGAAATCTCGATCACTTGCTTTGGTCGATCGGCTCAGGTCCTCAAAGACTTTCTTGGAGAGTGTCGGGACAAGTACCTGAATCAGATCAAGAACAAGACAACTATTTTCGAGAATCGTGACGATTACTGGAAGAAGGTAGAGACGAAAGACATCAGGCCTCTATCGACGGTCATTCTGAGGGAGCAGCAGCAGCAACATCTAATCGACGATGTGAAGAGCTTCCTTAATCCAGAAACTAGGCATTGGTATGCTCAGCGTATGATCCCTTATCGAAGAGGCTATCTGCTTTACGGCCCGCCTGGCACCGGAAAATCAAGCTTCAGCGTATCCATGGCTGGCGAACTTGATCTTGATATCTATATGGTCAACATTCCTAGTGTGAATGACCAAACGCTCAAGGACTTATTCATCAAACTTCCCCAGAAGTGTGTCGTTCTGCTGGAGGACATAGACGCAGTCGGCACCTCCCGCTCAACGGACTCCGGTGAGTCTGACGATAATTCTTCGAAGCCTAGGAAGGGGGTTACTTTTTCTGGACTCTTGAACACCCTTGACGGCGTGGCATCCCACGAGGGAAGGATCCTCATCATGACAACGAATCATGCTGAGAAGCTGGACGAGGCGCTCACTCGCCCAGGTCGGGTTGATATAAAGGCTGAGTTCCAATTAGCTGATATGAGCATGAACATCCAGCTTTTTGGGTTCATCTTTAATTCGGGCATTGGTCTCAAAACAGGACAAGAGAGCGGAGGAAACTTGGAGGTGGACCGGCTGGCTAAAGAATTCGCTGCCAAAGTGCCGGAGCTAGAGTTCAGCCCAGCGCATATCGTGTCATATCTCTTGCAGTACAGGCAGTCCCCTGCACATGCCGTGGAACTTGCCGAGCATTGGGTCACGACTGCGCGGCGCGAGAAGGACAAGCTGAAAAGTATCGGCTCCAAGTGCTGGCAGACCTGTGCGGAGCCATTGATCGCATCCGTGGTTCGGGACTCAACATGCGATGACAACAAGTCAGGCGACGCTGCGTCCTGTGAGGTGCTCTTACAGGTGCCTCCCAATTCTCCTGCTCACGACTCAACTAGGAGCAGTAGCATCTCACATTACGGCCCTGCCTGTTCGCCACTCAGGAACGGTCAAAGCATTTGGGCAAACAAGCCCAGTCTTCAACCTGTTGCTAAACTCTTATCTCCACCCATGGGCAACGCGGTTCACCGAAATTGAGTCGGATTTGGTGTTTTGGTTCTATGTTGCTTGCGCTTAGTCGGGAGTTAAGGTCCTGAAAGGAATCACGGGCTTAGACAGCCGCAGCTCGTTTATCACGTTTCAACTTTTTGCCCAAGTCGATAAGACTGTATGTCGCTCTTTACGTCAGCTAGACGATTAATAGGCACACGCAAGCACTCCTTTTTCGCATACTTTATTCTTCATGTCTTGCAACTCCTGCTTCGTTCTGTTACCATGGCCGTTCCGTCATGTCTTGTAGAAGCTCATCGGCGTCAAGAGTGTCGTGTCGGGGCACATGATCTACATCATGGAGCGTATCATTACCAGCGTTCGCTGCTTCGCTGCCTTTTGTCCTTACCCGCTTTTTGAGCGCAGCCGTCAATATGTCCTGACTCAGGAATCTGCCCAAGAAATCGTTGACTGTCACGTTGCTCAGCATAGTCCTCCAACTCACTTAAACTTGACAGGTAGGCTCAGCACGATCTTTGTAAAACTTCGAAAATTGACCCCCGAGCCAACTCTTTGATCATCTCTTACTCCTCACAAACAATGCTTTGACTATGGCACTACAAGCGCCTGTGAAGCTTCCTTACTTTCGCGCTGCTGTGGAACTGCCAGGGCCTCTACCTACACCCGCTGAAATCCGCCACGCATCAAAGTCCGAGCTGTCTCCTAGGAGGAGCGCCTGGGGAGATGGCGGTGGCATGTGCCTTGTCAGGGGTATGTACGTTGTAAAATTCGGCGCTACCGTCACAGAAAACGAGGGGAATGCCCTCCTTTTCGTCGAGCAACATTTCAATATTCCCGCTCCCCGTCTATATGCTATGTACCGCGACCCACCCTCTGGTCCTCTTTATCTGGTCATGAATTACATTCGAGGCGTCGAACTGGAGTCGGTCTGGAGCTCCCTCTCGGTAGAAGCCACATTGTCGATTGCAGAGCAGCTACGGGCCATGTTCGCGCAAATGCGCTCTTTCACTCCGCCTCACAGCTTCCTTGGCGGTGTGTGCGGCGGCAGCATTCCTGACCCAGTCTTCGAGACGGATCGGCTCAATCCAAGGATCAATGGCCCGTTCAGGACCGCGGAAGAAGTCGGCTCGGCACTAGCCGCCGCATCGCGGTGTAACTGGGAACAGACTGGGCGGCGCGGATGGATATCCAGCCCCACCTCCTCGTCCCAAACCCATTCCGATGACAATGATTGGCCCTCGGTAGAGGGGATTTGGTTCTGGATGAGACCATTCTCCCACAAGGCCGGAACGGCATACCACTCAACCCACTCGGTACACTTCCATAGAGGTTGGCGGGCCTCCCCCGGTTCGTAAAAGACATATTGGTACTCGCCGACCCTCTCCTTAAAGGGCTCGACGGGGCCATGCTTTCTCGGGTTCGAGACTTTCTGTTGAGGTGGAGTGGGCAGCAAGCTGAGAACGGAGTTCCACTGTCCCGGGTGGGTTTCGGAGTGGGTGTAACCCAAATGTTCTTGGGAGTGAAAAGACCGCGAACCCGCTGGGTTTTCCGTCTTCTTGCTCTGGTAAGTCATTCCGCCTCTCGAGGTGATGTCGCCGATAACATGATAGAGAATCCCGGAACCGTTTTTCTTGGTTTGGACAAGTATAGCGTGACGAAGGCGGCCCGGAGGCATATCAGGGTCAGGAAGGGCAATGGTATATTTGACCTTGCGAAGCGCCGGCCGCGTCGCTGGCCCCACCCCTCCGTCACGGGTCCGAGATGCCCCACAACGCCGGGCGGCAATAGGCAGGCAGGCCGACAGCGACAACCAACCATGCCACTCGTTGGCTGTTCTTAGCACTATTAACGTGCCCATCATCCCGCTTGGTCCCAGGCACTCACAAAATCTGAGCAGCCCGTCACACATTGGACGATGGTTGTGTTGAGCAGCACATCACGAGTCCAGCACTCGCCGGCTTACTACCGATCTAAGCGCAGGCATCTCTAACAACATGGTGCCGTCAAAAGGAGGCACGCAAAGACCACAAAGGTCAACATGCACGGCGTCAAGCAGAAATGGGAAAGGTAGGTCATAGTCCCCCTGGCGCGCAATACAGTCGGAAGAGGACGAGCTGCGTGAGCGGATAGACGACGAGACCGAGGCTTACAACGATCTTGTGCGCGACGGCGGCCGTCCAATATACCCGTTCAGCCTTATAGAACAGGTTTGTCGGAACTCTGAGGAACACCGCAACATGCTGTGGCCATTTTGGGACTACCCTCGAGACTCCCGAGTCTCGTGGTTGGTATCCCGGAGACAGCTGAAGAGGTGGCAAGCCTTTAGGAAATGGCAGATCGACAATCGAGGACTTGAAGATGAAGGTGGCTTTCCTGCTTTTGTCGAGATGATGAAGCGCATAGACACAAATTGCGCGTACGAGGACGGGCTAGCTAAGATCGAAGCCGATCCATCATGGCTTAAGTCTGAATGGTTAGACGACCAAAAGATACGAAGATGGCAGCGACATCATCAACGGGAGCGTGGTTGCAAGGGGTTCTCCGACTACGCCGACGCGATGAAGCGCCGCCTGGCGCGACACGGGTTCACTCGACCGTACCAGCTGCACGACGACCCCAAGCTGCAAGATAAGCTGACAACATAGATCGAGTACCTTTGCTTTGAGTACTGGTGGCTTGATCGTTCTATTTGCGGACGCAGGTCTGCCTCGGCAACTGTGAGATCAAGCGAGCCCGCTCGCGCCAACGGCTTGGCAAGCCACATCAGACAGACTCCGCTGAGACCAGTGGATCCGGGGGCGGGGGGGCGGTTTCGACGACGCCACAGCAGCGTTACATAAGCTAAAGTCACATGATCGTCAGAAGAAACTTTCCTTGACGCCGTCGCCACCCCTCAACCCTTGATCCCTCTCGCATCTCGAAATCTGACAAAATGGCTATCCAATTTTGTGGTCCATGTGGAAATACTCTTGATATTTCTCCGAATCCAAATATCCGGTGCGACTGCTGCGGGTCGATGAATAAGAGTATGGTAGTCGCCTCCGCGTCAGGTCGTGTGGCATACTAATTGGTCTGCCTAGATACATTACTCGGCACCGTTACTATCTCATCGACCGACAAATTTCCTTCTGAACTGCGCCGAAAGCGAGGGACAACGCAGCAGGTACAGCATTTGTCAGCTACCGATACTTGGTCTGCAACAGAAGAATCATGCCGAAAATGTGGAGCTAAGGAAGTCCGATATACCACGCTGCAACTTAGAAGTGCTGATGAGGGCACTACCATGTTCTACTATTGTCCTCAATGCTCAGAGAGGTGGAACGAAGATAATTAAGCTGTAGAGCAAGGATATGCAAGCGGACATGCGATCCGCTTCTCTTGCAGTTGACCTTGCTGAGAACTTGAGCGGCTGCGACTCCGTGACAAAGCTCTACTAAGGTCCTATGACTTTTGTGATCTTGGCCAGCGGTAAAAATTGTATATATAACGACTCAGCGCCACTATCTACTGGCAACTTTGGGCCTTAGTTTACTACCAATACGGGAGTGACGGTGGCAAGACATGTCGATTGCAAAGCGAAATACGAGGACCGTACCCCTCATTTACTTAGCCAGTATGCCAGATTTGTGCCATGTCGACTCAGTTCTTTGCCTTCTCTGCCTCTTCCTTCTCTGCCTCTTCCTTCATCTTAGCTTGACAGTGGTGGCAATAACCACTGGCTTGCCAAGGGATATTGCCCTCGGTGCTGCAGATATACAAGCCCTCATCCAACTTGGGAACACAATCAACCCTCTCCATTGTTTCGTAGCTGTGTCCACATTCTTCAAAAACCAGTTCTTTATACTGACACATTCTGACTGTTTTGGGTGAGTCGGGTTTTAATACAACGACAAGTGGGCAACGGACCTATTGGTTTGACTGGCGGCTTTCCGTAGACCAAGGTGTTGGGCTTGTATCTCTAGGCTTGAGAACTTGGGAATAATCAAATATAGCGGCGAGAAAGATGGGGATAAAACCGACTCTTATAGTTGGCAGAACGCAGGCGTATGGCTACTCCTGGCATCATGCTGGATTCACATGTGTCTTGGCTCAAAAAACCTTCGAGACAGGTTGGTCGCAAGGCTCTCCTGCCTTTGGAGCAGGCACCATTGTGTGTATTAACAGAATACTGCAGGCTTTCCGGCTAGGCAGCCGGCGCTTAGCTGATGACTCTCGACGCCGGTCGACACGGGCGACGTTCGAGAAGCGACAAAGTCGGTCACCGACATATGCTGCCTGGCTATGTCATTGCAAATTAACCATTCGCTGGGCGTGTGTGGGGGTCGAAACGCACCTGCGTGAGGACATCCTTGCATGTCAAGCACTGGCCCAATCAGATGATCCGCGCATGTCGCGAACACAGCCGACAATTCATCTGCAGTTACAAAAGGGGGCTGGGCGGCTGCAGCGGCGCCTTGAGACCGGTCGGCCCTCTCTAGCGTGGCTGCGTTGCCTTCCTTGCACCCCTTTGAGCTGTGCTAAGGCTACAGTGAGAGGCGAAGTAGGGATATGTAGCCAACCAGAAAGCCGCGCATTTAATGGTACTTATAAGCTAGTGTAATTATACCCTGTGATAGATGTACCAGGAACCGTCCTCCTTACAAGAGCTACATCGCACAGATTCAACCCTAACGCAGCTGTGCCGCGCGTCGCGGCCCGAATTGAGGCCATTCGCACTCATGCGCGACCATGCCTCGCCGCTGGATAAGCAAGGCACCGTGATACTTTGCCCCGATTCGAGAGAGGGTGTCAAGGAGAAAAGACCTCGCAAGTGCCTGCCAACCGCCATATCGCAGCCCCTCATTTGCTCGAAGTAGGCGGCAGTCGACTTTGGCGCGGTCCGGCGTTGAGAAGCCACCCATCAGGCAAACTGCTACTTCATACGGCGAAGCTACCAGGGTAGCCAAAGGCTCAAGCAAACGGTCCAGTTCCTCTGCCATGCCGTGTCATCCGTCCTGACCACAGCCGTTTGTTCCTGCCACAGAAACCCCTCGTGAAAGCTGCGCACAAACATCATTTTGCATTTTGCGTTGCCGACCGCGCCGCAGCCGGTGGACAATGCTCCTGTGAAATGGCTGAAAGCCCACTCGAGCACAAAAGCAACTGGCTACTCAACGACGTACACGTGTTTTATCGCCAGCCATCAACACTCGCGTTCCCTTCTCTGGCATCGTCAACCTCTAATTTTCCGCCTGCGTTGTCCATCTGCTTCCCGAGCTGCCTTTCTCTGGACGTCTAGCTCCGCCGGGGTCATAGCTCCAGTCGGATGAATCTGTTGATGTTCCCATTTATGTAGGCATGACCGAAGATGGGCCCTCCGCCCTGCTGCTTAGTTCTGTATTGCGCGTAACAAAAACTACGCGATGAAATGCACAAATCGCGCCTACATCAGCGAGCGAAAGTAACGGATCATTTCCGATTCGAAGACTTTGGTAGAGCCATACGAGGCATTTCAACACATCCGGCCAGCTAACACATGCACATGCTGGTTATTTGGCGCGCCAAAACTTGGTTCCTCGTCATGGATGGTGAGCCCGCGCTGCGTGCGTTGCTGCCAAGGTCACGGCCGACCCCGCGTTACCGCCAAGTACCCGCCGAGTCGCCGATCAGCCTGAGCAGCGGGCAACAACTGGCCTTGGCGACCCGAGCCTGAGGCGCTGGCTATAGGGCGAACCAATGAAACTGCAGCACCACGCATACTTCAATCTAGAAGCGCCGCGCGAAACGCGTCACCGGCAACTTTGAGATTCTCTGCATATAAAGTCGATAGCTTGCCCCCCGTCTTGTCGGCCATCGCCAAGATGAGGATGGTAGACGTTCATGATCATCTGTGCAGTCTATCGGCCACTACTAGTCCCCGTAAGCGCCAACATCCTTCCGCAAGCGAGCAGGCTACAGACGACGCGGCTACACGCTCCTCGAAGAAACGGAAGCTTGCTCATCCTACCTCACCCCCACCGCAATTCTGGGACGGCTTGTCAAAGAGATCTCTGACAAGGAATGCGCTGCGAGAACTGAATCGAAGAAACAATCAGCGGCTAAGAAAGAGGGCAGAGAGTCTCCGACCACCCATTGCACCTAGGCGAAGCCGTCGTCTACGTGCCAGTCGCCTCTGTGCGGAAAGCGGCGACTCTTTATGGCACGTTGATCAAGTGCTGGGCAAGCCCTTTTCGACGTGCGTGAAGCGCCTCAAAAGATTTGCGACTCACGGCGGTCCAGACCTTAGTGACTTGAGAGGGGTAAGACGATTGCCGCACGCTTGCTTCTTAACTGAGAGGTAGCAGTTCCACAGGTCGTCTATCCGTGGCTTTGTGATGAGTTCCACCAGCTTGTCAAGCCTTGGGCGCCGGAAACGTGGGTCGCGGTCACCAGAAAAGAGCAGCGCTACTCCGAAAACGGCGACAACTCGAAGCACTGGGCCGTACGATCGCAATTTCCAACAACATCTAGTCGATCATAGTATCTACCCCGATAGGTACAGATATCCTGATGGCCAGGCCCCGTCGCGCCCCGTCAATCTGGATGATATCAGACATGCCCTGAGTAGGCCGCGACCCTCACTCTCGCCCTCGCAGATGTCGGATGGCAAGTTCGAAGACTTCCAACAGGCCGACGCAGATGCATCCAAAGAGAGTCAGGTCATTACGGACGTCATATCTCTTATTGAAGGAGCCGTGGGAGACAGAAGATGTGTTGCTCGCCAGACGCCCTTTACGAATCTAGACCATTTAACCGATGGTACACTCGTCGCAGCCAGTCCCGACCTTTGTTACGGTGCCCGTCCCGAGCAGCTAGACCGAAGGGTACGAAATGCACTATCTGGTCAAGTTATTCCATCGACGCAGGCAGATCTTCCGGTCGCCCCAAATTACTTTGTTGAGGTGAAGGGGCCGGATGGATCGGCAGCTGTAGCGCAGCGTCAGATTGTTTATGACATGGCATTAGGGGAACGGGGCCAAGCTGCCCTTCTTGCCGTGGGAAAACCTCAACCCGTCTACGATAAGCATGCCCACACCCTTGGCTACACCTATCAAAATGGAACCGTTAGAATTTATGCCATGCACATGATCGAGCCGTCGATTGGATCGCGACCGGAGTTCGTCACGACCCAGGTCGACTCCTACAGCTTGACTGGGAACTCAAGGTCCTTTTATGAAGGCATCAGGGCCTGTCGCAATGGGAGGGACTGGGCAAAGCGAAAAAGAGACCTAGCGTTAGCACAAGCCAACGGAAGGGCTGCTCTGGGTGTCCATGGCGGCTGTCGGCGAGATGAGTTGCCCCAGCTGAGCGAAGCGTCAGCAGCCGAAACAGAGGAGCTTGCTAGTCAAGCAACAATAACAGACCACGGATCCAACGTCGCCTCAAAGTATGACTCCGACACTTCTGCAGACGAGTTATCGATAGACTTTCGACCAGGTAAACGTCCTAAGGCACACGAGAAACCTCGCACAGCGTTATCTCGGCAGTCGCAACCGTCATGAAATCGATACCACGATAAATATCAGTTCAAATCACGACCTACATGAACTCAGCCAACCATCGCTGGAGTCTGATGATCCGTCAGTTAGTTTCGTGTCGGGTGTCATGTCAAGCTGTAGTGACACAACGGGTCGTTTGAAGCGCCACAGGCCAGCCCTCAGCGCGGACTCCTCTGCGCGAGATCGGCGCTAATCGAAAGGTCGCATCCGATAATCAGGTATTGATATAGCATCAAACTCCCATCGCGCAACTAGGCGATTGGGACATTTGCTGGTCGCATTGTTCTCGCTTTGTACCGCCTCGATCATCCAGCTGTTCCAGTCGTCCCATTCCGCGGTATCGGAAAAGGAAAAGCAAGGAGATGATCACCATTTGCTTGCGTGTGCGCCTCAGGCTGATGTAACCCTTGCACACTTCCGCTTGGTAAGGGCCATGGCAATATGTCCATGCCCGGACCAGGTGGCGCTCCCGTAACCGGCTGGATACATGTAGGGAGTGGGAGCAGTCGGTTCAGGATGTCTTTGTCAACATAGGTTACCTGCTCAGGACGCAAGGCATCAGGTCCCAGGCCGTCCGGAGGCAGACCCTATCGAATCAATCTCGGTAGGATATGAGAAAGGTTTTTCACCATGTTCGCCAAACCTGGGTGGCCCACTTCGACCAGAACCGTGACACCTGGCTTTGTTGTATCGTTCTAGCTTCAAAATATAGTGGTCTGCACTTTGCACTAGCGCTGCCTAAACATCTTTAAGAGTCACGGCGCAAGTAGCATCAAGTTCTTACAGCTGCTTATCCCTCTCACACCCTCTATCATCCGTAGCGAAGCTAAGGCACAGTAGAGAAGAACGAATCGCAGGCTCCCAACCTATTGCACGTTGTCAGGGTTTTGTCGGTGACATTCGGAAGAGATCGACGGGCAAGACAATGGTGGCCAGACATAGGACGCCATCTATCTTTCCCGAGACCGGTGAAATGCTCATTTGCTCCTTAAGCAAAACGTAATACTTCGACCTTCCCAAATGTGGGAGAGTACTCGCGACTTTCATGGAAAAGAATGAGACGTCCATAGATATCCATCATAACGTCATAACTTGCAGCGTAAGTGCGGCGGCCAAATGTGTATGTAATGAGTTTCTCAGCAGTTTTCGAGAGGATTATAAGAGCGTCGTCCGTAAATACAGTAATGAATCGATCAAGTAAAATATCGACTCGTCGAATGCCTCTCTCAGTAAAGGCTCCTTGCTCTGTCCCGCTGGGAGCGAAAATAGTGAAGTATCCGTTAATGCCAAGGAGGTGCGTGCCGTCGGAAAAAGCGCACCAGCGTGTTCCGACTTCCACATTCCAGAAATTTGACCAGTGAGTGTGTTTAAGTAGCTTCGTTGTTAACCCTTCAAATGTGTGAGGGATGGGCTTGCCATCCATGCAGCGGTACTCAAGCCTCTCAAGCGTAGCTTGGGAAACGAAGCCATCGTACTCTATGTCGCCAATCTCAATAGCCAGGATGCCACCTACTTGTTTAACGGTTAGAATCCCTTGTATTGGAATCTCTACCAAGCAATTCAGGTTCTGGAGGTTCCAAATTTTGATGTTTTCTCGAGAGCAGGTCACCAGAGTATTGGGATCGTCAGTTGCTCCGTGAAATATGATACCCTGGTGCCAGAAGCTCCTACTTTGCTTAAGCGGGCCGTCCAATACCTCAATAAGACCAGTATTTTGGCCTTTTTTATGGAAACATAGAGCACGATGGCCATAAAAGTCCCACGAGGTGTCTCGAGTGTCAGTAAACCGTCTGATCAGTGACCAAGTTTTGAGGTCGCGGCACGCGGCGTCGCTACCCGCGTATTCGAAATCGTCGTCATATCCAATCCAGTGTTGACCCAAGACTGGTCCCATCAAATAAAGTTCGCCGCCCTTCAGTTGGTAGATTTGCGGGATAGGAGATCCGTTAACAAGTGATGTAAACATAAAGACCGAATTTGGAAGGGAGCGGCTCCTCAATAGATCGGACAACCCTTCCTCATCTATCTCCTGGGCAAAGGACAATGGCGCTTTCTTGCTCTCGATGGCTTCAATAGTGCGGGCCAAGGACGTGTATATAAGTCTTGGATGATGGATCGAGAACTCAAGACTCATAATGCTGGAACATCTTAGAAGCAGCTGAATATGTCGGTACCAACGTCGCTCGCGGTCCCACAAAGCTCTCGTGCTGGCGAGGGCGTGGAGAAAGTCCATCCCCTCAAGATTTTCCACAATAAGCTCTGCAAGCTCCTGAACTCTGAAGACATCAGAGGTGACATTGGTGATGACAGTGGACATGCTGGGTTGCTACTGGTAGTTTTTGTAACGAAATAGTATAACTAATTGCTTTGCTTAAATAACGCGTAGAATGTGCCTGGTGTCTGGTGTGACGTTGGTTTAATGCTCTAGGAAGAGAATGAATTTCAGCGTCACTCACCACTCATGGTCGTTGCGAAGGGGGCCAGCATTTATCTTAAGAAATGTCGCGGCCTTATCGCCGAGCCGCCAGGAAGATGCCCCTGGAGCTCCTCTGGCGATGTGTCACATTCTAAAAATGGAGATGGCAGAAGAGCTAAGAATCTGCGCCTAATGCCCCAAGGTTGCGCGCGAGGCAACAGTGAAAATTCATTCATCCGCCAACGGCGGGGCGAGCGCAGTAGGGTGGGTGGGATAGGGGCAAGAGGATCACTTGGCGTGTCTTGTCTTCGCCATCCTCTTCCCGATCACGACAAAACTGCCTCGATGCACTGCCACTCTGCTGCAGAGTTGCCTGGTTGGCATGTGATGACGCGTTTTGGCAGCGTATGGCAGCCTAACTCGTTGAACTACGATTGGTTGGTGCATGCGTAGTGGAAGCTGCACGCGCCACCTTCCTCCTACTTTACCTTATGCTGTTCGTACAGTTCCCCCTAACGTTCCTCCTACTGTTCTCGCCAGCGTTTCTCCTGCGGTTCTCCATCACGTTCCTGCCGTTTCCCCTTATGTTCTCTCTACCTTACCCCTAACGCTCCATGCTATATATATTGGCTCTTTCATTCCCCCCAAGTAGACCGCCGCTCTTATCCCATTCCCATGCTGTTCACCCACCCTGCCGATAAAACCGGTCCATCATCATGCCTGTTCGAAGATCAAACCGAGTGGCCAGCAAGCGAGCTGCCATTTCGATAGCGGCCTCGGCCCGGAAGCCAGCTTCAAAGCTCATACTTCCAAAGGATACGATTGGCACTCAGGATGCGAATTCTATTAAGCGTCTCGCCGAAGCAATTGATGTTGGGAAGTATTTGAGAATTATCGGGTATACGGATAATCCAATCCAAACGTTCAATAATTGTATGTCTTCCTATCTTTCGCTACGCTCCGCTAACAGCTTACCTGGATACTAGTGCGTAATAGCGAAAAACTGCTCGTTATGAAAAGGCTCGTTCTCGACGCAGGCGCCAACTTGCCACCGGCAGATACTCAGCATTTTTCGAAGGTTGGCCTGCCAAAGGTGGACCGGGCTTTGTGGCAAGGGGCCCAACTCTCTCCGGGTGAAGACACCGATATGGAAATAGCAAGTACAGAAAGTACAATTACAGCAAGTAACGACGAGCGCGACGATAGCGAAACAATACATGGACAACCTCGCTGGCCGCCGAACCTGGAAATCGGCGGCGATTGCTCGCGGTCGGTCCTTATGGACGCCGCCGGCCGCGTCGATTTAAAGCACGACCCATATTGCCTCCGCAAACACTTTACGACACGATGGGCCGTGCTAAAGAACCAAGAAACAGCTAGCCCACCGCAAGAAGGATATTCTATTCTGTGGAATGATTCACAGTGTGTCCTCGTGACCGAGGGCGAACAGGTTGGTACGGCGCGCCTGGTTGACCTCATCTCTTCACCCCTACTTCTATACCGAATAACGGCCAACTTCGCCGCCCCATCGTGTATGAAAATTGATCCACACAAGACTGCCTGGTCCTTTACGCTCTGGAACCGCGATGACCCTACATGCGTACTATGTCTCGAGGATTACAAAGGCTGGCCAGTGGCGTTTTTTGTTGGCGGGTCAAAGGCCAGCACGGAGGCTCTCCAGCTACTCGAGTGGCTTACGGGGACAAATTGTCCGCATTCATATGGTTACACGCCCTGCGGAAGACATGCATAAGCACTGACTGCTTTCTCCTGTTGACGAGTCTTTCAAAATCTACGCAACCACTGTCTTTATGGCTATGCTCGAATCCCTCCGATTTTGATAGAGTGTTTGAATTGTAAGGAAAAGGTGCTCGAGATCCTGGGCTTCGTCCTTCACGCTATTTGCGCTCTTAATCTAGGGGCCATGCCGGATTCGCTAGACCGCAACCACGATATAGTTTCGGATTGGCGTCCCATAACGCTCTCGGCTAACGAGCACGGCGCCTTGACTGGGATTGGGAAGAAGATCGTGAATCTGGCGGCCGGCGAGAGCGCCCATACCTACGACGGCTGGAAACACAGCGGCTCACCGGTTCCCTCGGCTGCAGCCCCTCCACCCAACCAATGTCCATGGCCTCGCCTCACGTGCTCTGTAAGGAAATACGTGGTCCGTACGGAGTACGGAGGTACTTGTATTCGTAATCGCTGGGAATAAAGTGGGATCCAGTTTTGAGAGGGGCCTCCTCATTAAGCGCAGAGGACAATTGGTCCATCATGGGCCAATAGCATCCCTGCTATGTCAGCGTCCGTGCCTAAAATGCTGCTCGAGCCGTTGGGCAGAATCAGGAGACGTAAACCCCTAATATTTATCCGCCTCTAGTCGGCAGGCGCTCAACGACCGAACACAGGAGATCTGAACACATAATCTACCTGTTTTCTCAGGCGAGATCTTCTGTCTACATTAATGATAGTATGCTAACTAGAGCGCAGCTATGTCTACAGGAACGGCGACCGACGGAGTCTATCAGCTTGTCATTTTCGAGACCTTCCCGCCTGTCGATAGTATCAGAACTTTAGAATGGCAAGCTCGGCCAGATAACAATCGCGGCAAAATCATGATAGACGACGACGTAATCGACGACGTTAGACTTGTTGGCCCTGGTCAAGAAACGATTCTGCCCGGAAAGCAGGTCTGGGTGTTTGAGATGACTGTGAGGTTCCTACTGTGAGGTTCCTCTGATATGGTCAGTGTGGCCCGGACAGATCAGACAGATCTTGAAGCATCGCGGTTCCTATTGTCGAGGGTAGATGGACCTTCAATTTGGTAACCTTTCTCGTCTCCAAATAAACCCCATCGCAAGCGGCCATCGGACTGTGCAGCACATCTGAGAGGCTGAGCACCGAGTTAAAGCCCCCCAAATCTATCTCGACGTCAACTCCGCCAGGCATGCAATGAGCTGTTATGCAACTGGTTACTCTCCCGGTTCCCCACGTAGGTAATGCTTCCATTCTTCGGAGGAACGGGGGCACGAAGTAGTTGTGGAGTGCGCTTTTTTCGAAGAATGCGATAGTATATAGCACAGGTTGTCGGCCCCGGTCGGGCACGAGCGGTGGATAAAGATAGTCGCTGATTTCTGGCTCATTCTTAGTAGCTATCCAAATGTAGGGCTTGGAACTGCAACATACCCATGAAGTACAGCTTGCCTTGGAGCTGCTTGCCACATTGTCGAATCTTTGCATGGTAATCCGCCCAGAATGGTTCCGGTAATGGCATTTCTTGCGTCTGTTTCAACACAGCCTCGGGAACCCCCCGATTGCAAAACTGTCGGAGGACACGGATGTTCATGCGTTCTACTAAAATAGTAAAAGACCTCACGTCGATCTGCCGCAACTTCGAATCCGCGGCGTATCTCATTGCAATCGTTTCCCCAGCCCGTTCAATCGTTGCGGGCGCCCTGGGTTTGGCCTGTGGTTTGGCCCGTAGCTTATTGAGCGTCTGTCTGAGCTCTGTTGCCGAGGCTGCTACCGCGTCATTGGCAGCATGATAGATGAGCAAGGCTGACGTTCGGCGAGCTTCGGCCTCGCGGAGAGTCTTTTCAGCTTCCTGCTGACGCAGCTGAGCGAGATTCTGTGGCTCCATGGTTCGCAAGGAAGGAACGATTGTGAAGAGCATCGAGAAAGCTGCGGCGTGCAAGCTCTTATCCTGCCTAAACGAAGCGGGGTATGCGCCTAAATGGGGGGATTCCTCGAAGAGGTAAAGGATCTGCAAGTTCTTGCATCCGGGCGCGTAATTTCTCGTGTGTATGGTCCGGGGATGCCGGGGTCAAACTTGCAGTGGCGTACCATGTGCTACATATCCGTGGATGTATCCATATGCAGGGATAACGATGAGAGCGACTTTAGGATAGGGTTTATCCGAGCTGGGAACTTCGAACGCAAACGTAGAGCAGTAAAAATGTCCCTTCTTTTCCGGGTTGGTCGGCTTGCTGGTTCTCGGCTTGGTGGGAGCGAGACCGTGACTCTTCATATACCTCCTCAAGTCACAAAACTTCCGATACCTCCTTTTGCATTTGCAACATTCCTGTGCATATTAGCTCTCTTTGTTTGAACTAGACTACACAAGAAGTCACTTACATTTGGCCGCTCGATGTCATGTAGTCCCATATGTTTACTATAAATCGAAGGACTTTTGAATCGAAAGCGACAGATGTCGCAATGCTTTTACGGTCAGCTGATATTGGTAATGAGGCATACACTGAGATTATCAAGCCTATCAATGGAGGGGAACGTTGCTCCGTTAGATCGATCGAGAGGTTGCCAAAGGATGGTCTAGCAGTCGTGTCGAGAGGCCTTGAAGGCCTAAAGAGCATGCTGGCGGAGGTCGGGGGGATCGGTCCCGCCAAGTCTTGGACTTCCTCCGGGAACCTTTCACATGCTGCAGCAAAAGGGCGGACGGGGGGGGGTGTAGCATGGGTTCGTACCGAGAGCGAGGCAGCCAAACCAGTCGACGACATCGCCGCGGAGCAGCATGGGTAGCCGAGGAAAGACGCGGCTAACTAAATGAAATATGAGACCGAGGTATAAGGATCGTACGGGAGGGGGGGAAAGTGAGGCGGATCAAGTGGTTGGGTCAAAAGCCCCCTTGAGTGGGAGGAGCACAAGACGGCAATACAACAAATACGAGTTGATCAAGTAAACTCTAATTCCATAAGTTCCGCCTCGGTTCTGTCATGCAGCCAAGGGTACGGTCTACAAGGAGCGTGCGAAGGGGGGGGGGGGAGTGAGGCGAATTAAGGGGTTGGGTCGAACAGGAGGTCGACCGTTACGCCTGACGGCATAAGAACGACAATGCCCTCAGTAACACGTGCGGACACTCCCTGTATCAATGGCACCGCTGTCGCCCCTGGTTCGGTCTTACTGTGTCCGGCTGCCGACTCTCTTGCGTTTCCTTACGTCGAAAGCCACGCGACACGGGCGTCAATCTGAGCCTTCGAACATGAAATGACAGATGTAGGGCACTGGGCAATCAAGATTCCATGTTGAGAGTCGGTGAGAAGCAGAGGACAAGCTGAATGTAAATGAGTGTCAGTTGGGCAGCTGAGCAAGTAACTTACTGGAAGGTTCCTCTACGACGCTAGTATGCACGGTCGACACCGTGCAGCGGCCTGCAGCGGCCCACTTCCGCGTTGCTTGAGATGACAGGGCAGACGGTACGAGAATCCTCGACGACCAACTAACAAGGAACACAGTGCTAGCGGGTTGAAATAGAACAAGAAATTGGCGCAAGGGCTGCTGGCCGAGTCGACTATCTTTAGAAAGGCGTTGAGACACTATGAGCCATGCGACGGCTGGAGTAGGCGGACCATGTCCCACTCGCTCATGGGAAACCGTGTCCAGCCAGGTATAAATTCCTCGTGCAAGACCGCCAAATTGCTCCCTTACCCTGTCAACATCCAACCCATCACCATCCACCGAGCATTTATATTAATATTCTCACCCATCACGATGTCAGCGCCATTGACTACAAAACAACTGCAGCTCGTTGCGCTAGCGGCTGGGGTTGCGGCGTGCGGTAGATCCTGGGATCCGAATATTCCCCCCCTTGAGCAAGTGGAAGACATTGTTTTATTTGCTGAGCGTCACACCAACTGCGGCATAAGCACCGAGCCTGCTACGGAAGAAAGTCTCCAGAAGCGACTTGATTATCTCCTTCGCTTTTCCAAAGACCTTCCATTGGGATTGCTACGCGTGGAGCACGTGGGCATCGAGATTGATCAAGAGAAAATCCGACATTCCCTTAAAAACCTCCTCTACTTTAACAAGTCACGCGTCAAAACACCAGCGTTCCGGTTTAATGTCGACACCAAGGAAAGCGACGTTCTGCTCGTTGGAGTTTGGACTGGGGCAGTATTATGCCGAGGGTTGGGCTTTAAGCTTCCAAGCCTTGAGGAACACTCTATCCATACGATTCTATCTGCTCTCGCAAACTTCGTCTTCCAACCGCCAGGTCAATTGATTGGCTTCCCACCGCCTGTGCCAAGGACACAATACTACCCAGACTTTACTCTTCGTCCTCCGATTGAGCCGACAGCAGGGGAGAATAGCTTCGCCCGACCGCCTTCCCCACCGCCGTCACCGAGGCCGTCGTCATCATCTGGATCTTCGTCAGGAGATGAGGAGTGGATGATGGTTTAGGTGCCAGGTAGAAGATATGCGTGATGGGATTCAGTGAGATATCAATATACACTCGATTCAAACTCTCCTAGTAAGCGGGCTTGGTTGTGCCTACGAGTGATTCAATTTGCTCAATACCAACCCCTGCAAGATGGCCAAATACTTGTTCAGCAACGCCTCCTCACGTCTCCTGCCTTCTCCTTCCTGTACTGCATAGGCCTGAGTACCACACGTATTGTTGCCTGCCTCGCTGTGCAGGAACTGGCGCCTCTCGAAACGAACCACCTCATCATCTTCAACTTCGATAGTAAATGTGAACGAGATCGTGCTGGTTTTTGGACTGCCACGACCGTTATCGCAAGTAGCCTGATAGTAAGAGTTAGCATTGTACCTGCATAGACGAGGATGATAGTGAACCTCGATAGCTGTCGAGCGAGATGGAAGGCTCCTGGAAGACATGATCATACTCCTGGGTAGGTGAACGAGATCGCAGAGAGCACAAGGCCGACAAGTCGGCCAGTTTATAATGGGCCACTCTGTTTGGCGAACCTCTGAAACCCTGTCAAGCGATTGTGATCAACGCGCTCGGTTCGACATTGCATGTGGGTGGGGAAGAAGCGGAGAAGGGTGTGTCTGCCCCCTTTAGGAAAGGGTGATCACAAAAGATCGTGGGACATACATGTTGAACTCTGGTGGTGGCTCGCCATCGGAGGTTGGGTCTTGGTGCAAGCTACTTTTGTGGTCCTTACATACTTGCACGTCAAGACTTCGTCGCCCAGTCCCTACCAAGACCTAAAGAGCGAATCGAATATATGTTGAGGGCCACTTTTGTCCTAGGCATTAGCATCTTCGAAGTCCCTGATATCGAACTAATCCCTATTGTCACGCTCTGTTCACATACGACAATACTCGCCACCGCCGTAGTCTACGTCTATGCAGCCTACAGTGTCTGCTTTGTGTGGTCATGCTTCGCCAGGCGGACATCGTCCGTCTCGGACAGACGGTCTGGAACAGGCGGTGGACTTGCCTTCTTAGATCATGACGTCTCATCTGTACCTCTAAATTGACCATTAGCGGCGAGTCCACCATCTGGCGAGCACATGCAGCCCCCTCTGCCGGTCTCGCGCTTTGGTCTTGCAAGGGCCCAAACAATATGCAGTGCCAATGCAGGTTTGACCCCAGGAGTATGAAAGTGATAGGCTTTACGGAGGCAAGGCCTGTCAGCCACTGCCTCCCCACGCGGGGCAAGAAATACATCGCACACTGTACACTGATTATGGTGGGCAATCAGTGTAAGAGATGTTCATGCGACATCCATCGTCATGCAGATTCTTACTATTTTGGCGAACCCGATGCGCACATATCTCACGTTGGTTAGCCATGGCAAGTAGCTGCAATCGGAGTGCATCTTCGCTGCAGATCTGTTCTACTTTGGAAAAGTCTTTGCGCCACGCGAATGTCCCGCTTCGGTTAGCATCAAGCAGCATGAGCATCTTCCATTACGGATCTATTCTACTTTAAAGAACTGCCTGCACAACGTGCATATCCCGCTTTGGTTAGGCAGGACAAATAAACTGCATCTTTGCTGCAGATCTATTCTACTTTGGAAAACTCGTTG
>JALHBY010000092.1:0-15133 GCA_024340155.1 Tolypocladium pustulatum
TCATTGGCGCACGACCCGCCAAACCTTGACTCGTTATTCTTGCTGCATCACCTTACCCACCTCTCTTCCCAATGCCGCTCGAGGCAGCTCGTAATCACAACCTGTTTTTGGCAAATCGACAACGCAGGCGTGTGACCTTCAGGAAAGGGCACACAAACCTCCATTACACTGAAATACAGTTGCATCGGTTTGTACAGGTAATGATCAGGGCGAAATCTTCCTTTTTTCGATTTCGGAAGACGGGCAAGAACCGTGAACAATGCTGTGCAGCCAACATACATATGCGGCTTGCATCAATTACTGAAGACCAAGAAAATGTGACAGATGGCCCACTACGACCAGGGGAGAAGAAGGCATGAAGATGACTACTTTGAAAAGGAACGTGGTTACTGTCTCGCGATCATTCACTTGTTGCTGGCCGTTTGTCACCTGTGACTTCGAAGCAAGTCGGTTCTAGAAGAGCTGGGATTGCCTTCTCCAATATGGGATTAACCGTACGACGCATTGTTCGCTTACAAGTAATCGTACGGACTACTTCCGCCCCACCGTTGATTTTCGAACTTGCTTTATTCTCACGTCATCGGGATGAACCTCGAACCTGATCCACTAGTATCATCGCAAGCCTAGGGGCGATTAAATCCCGCACCTCGTGAATCCGCAGATATACGAGCCCACTCTACGGGCCCCCGTGACGCTTAGGTGCACGGGGACTCGTCAACCTACTCGACTTGCGCCCCGACCTCGAACCTAGCTAATCTTGGCCGCGTCCGTACTGTACTGTACCGGGCAGGAACTTAGAACAAGGATGTTGCGCAAGTGAACTCGGCGCTTGCGTGTCGTCGCGCTACCTGCTTGCCGCAACTTGCCTTGGAAAAGGCAGGTGCTTTAGCCAAACCCACCTTACTGAAACTGCATGCTAGTTCCCGCCCAACGTTCACATGCCCCAAAAAATGCACCATATGGGGCTTCATGAACTAGGAGGAGGGGGCCGGGGGTGGGGGGACCTCGGTCGTTGGGGAATGCTAGAACAATTGCCAGTGATCGTCTGCAGTGGTCCAGACGCCAAGTTCTGTTTTGCTGGGATCAAAATGCCAGTATGATGGTGTTGGACTTCGTCCTGCCAAGGCCACGCCATCCTATGGCCCCTTATTGCATTTCAAATGAAGCAAAGCATTTAACTGAACCAACAAATCCCTCATTTTGACAGTAGGGGGCGATGGGGCGGTTGGGTACCGGGTGTGGGAAGGGCGGTTAGTACGTTTACGGATAGGTCCAGGGTAGCAGCTCGAGGCGTATACTTGAAAGGCTCGCGCGAGGGCTACGCAAGGCGACGACAGAGCGAGCGGGAGGGGCAGGAGGGGCAGGAGGAGTCGAGGGGCTTCCCGCCTACGAGTACCAGCAGGCATGGCGCGCGGCAGGGTACGAAACATGCATACTTCAGGGTGGCCGAAGGGAGGGGAGGGGTGTGAGGCGGGTGTATTGCCCAGCCCAGCCCAGCCCATTCCGTATCCTAGGTTTGGAAAACAGACCCACCACTCTCCGTATTGCGAGTACTCGTACGGAGTAGAGGAGACTCCAGTCCGCTCCGGCCACAGAAGCCATGGATCACAGAGACGAAAGCAGCTTAGCGCTCTCCTCTCGACGAGTCGCCACACATGCAATTGTTGATTTGGTCATCAACCAAGACAGCCGCCCGCACCAGCCCGGCAGCATGCCATGAGTTGCGAACACTGCCTCGCCAGTACGAGCAAGAAAGAAGCATTCACTGACTTACTGATATCGACTTCCAACTTAGACTCTGGTTCCCAGCCGCCCAGATTTGAGTGTAGACGTACTACCCCTAGAGTATAGCCGAGACTTGAGATGTCAGTCTACTCGTCCCTTGCCCGTCTCACCGACTCGTCGCTTATCATTGTCGGCGCGGACCATTGCCCGATGGGGCTCAATGGCCAGTCCTGCTGGGACTGACTAAAACCGTCGAGCTCGGGGACGAAACGAGGCATGGCCGCCGAGTGGGAGAGGGACCGAAGAGACGTAAGGAAGGGCCAAAGGATAGTTAGTAGCCAGACCTAACGAAGAAACGAAGGAACAGTAAGATGGCAGGCAGGAAGAAAGGAAGGAAGGAAGAAAGAGAGAAGAGAAGAGAAGAGGTCAGGGGTTGGCATTTAGATGGGGCGTGTTTGTTTTGGTTGCGGTGCGGGAAGACGCGCACCCCTGTCACCTAGCCGCCTGTAGCGTCCTGGCGTCACTACGGAGGAGAATAATGATCAATGCCGCAAATGTAATTCGTACTCGTACGTACAGTAGCCCAGGCGAACGGGTCTTACTACTTATCGATTGCGCAGCTTATCGATTCCCGGGGAAATCGTCTGTGTGAGCGACGCAAGGGCGGGCGCAAGAAGAGTGCCAGGGGAAGGGGACGACAACACAGTTTCAAGGCAGCGTCATAACCAGGTAAGGTAGCGGTCATGGCAGCACAACGAAGCATGAGTTCGCTAGGGGCGAGAAAAGGGGAAGCGACAGCGAGATGCGAGCTCGGTGGACGACGTCACGGTCGTCCCCCCAAGTAAGAAGAAGTCTGCTCGTAGCACGGGGCTGGGCTTCAGAGAGCGTATCCACTACCCTAGAGCAAGCCCGACCATACCGTCTTCTCACGGCGCGGATGCCGCTACGTGCGTTGACGGCGGAATGGAGCATCGGGCAGAACAGGCCAGTAAACAGGCAACATGTGGAAAAGCTCTGTGCGGTTTTCACGAAGGGGGCCTGAACAGACGGTCGGAAGCAAACCATCTCGCGGTCGTTTGCCATGGCGCAGAGATACAGAAGATGACGGAGTACCTCCGCTAGCAGGACCAGCAACGACAACACACCATCCCCACCACGTCCAAGGACGACGAGGGCGCGATCCTCGACTTTAGCGACTGGCTCACCGTCAATCAAGGGAGCAAGGTCGAGATCCTCGCTGGGCAACACCGAGCCAAGGCGCTGGAGGAGTACGCGCGGCAGATGGGCCGTGGGGACGAAGAGCTCTGGTGGCCTTGCGCGTTCTACGATGCAGGTACGTCTCGACCTCCCGCGAAGGAGGCAGACTGAATGAATGGATGGACGGTCTCGCTCACCCCCCTACGCAGATACACTTCCACAGGAGCTGAACCTGAAGCTCCGCGTGAACAGGCAGGACCCGGCTCTCCAAGTACGAGGGCCGTGTCCTGTACCAGGTCCTCAGCCATGTCGTCGCCTGGCTAAACCCGAACCCGACCACCGACTTCAACCGGCAGGATAACAAGAAGCCGCCGCTACGCAACGACCTGGTGCCGGCGCTGAAGCACATCAGTCCGCAGCGCGTCCCTCAGGCCGAACGAAGGCTACGTGTACCAATCGAGCACGTGGCGGATCGGTCGACGGCGGAGACTGTAACGCTACGAGAACAGCAGGAAGTCCCCGAATTTACGCTCGACCACCTGGCGGCCTAGTCCACGTGGCCTACACCTTTGGTGGTGGGCCGGCCGGGCTTACGTAATAACTGCACGGGATCCCGTGCCACCATTGGGTCCCGGGGGACCCCATAGGGGCGCGCCCGGCGCCGTTCTAATCTTCGCGCCCGGACCCAAGACATGAGACAGATAGTCTCGACAGAGCCTAGACACAGAGCGCATTAGTAAAGGACCGCGTTCTACACGAGGTGCCAGCCACGGGTAGATAGAGGTTGAGGAGCAAAGTGGGAATTTAGGGGGCGGCTGGTCGATGTTTTTACATTGGCGAAATGGGGTGGCTGGATATTAATCCGACCGCGTCGGCCGTCCGCCTAAGCCCCGCTTAACGGACATGGCTGCGTGGACCGCGGCTAGAACCGAGTAGGACTAAATCAATCAATTAATCAATCGTTTGTACCGATTCGTTTGAGGCTGCAATGGCCATCCTTGGTGCGGTAATGGACCCGTTTGTGCTGTGGAACGGTGTGGTGTGTGCGTGCCGCGTTGTCGGGGTTGGGTGCCCACAGTCTAGCGTTCTGACTGTCTGCGAATATCACAATCGGCTCAGCTTGTTCAAAGCCAGCTTCCTTGAGGATGTTGTTAATCCATATTACGCTCAGGCTAGCCGGGGTCAGATGGATGAACTCGGCCTGTGTAGACGAGGTCGTCACGATGGTCTGCCTCGTTGATTTACACAAGACTAGCCCGTTGCCCACGAACGCGATATAGGCGACTGTCAAGCGGCAAGTTCGTTTGTCGTCAGCAAAGGCGGCATTAGCGTGAACGCAAGGGTTGAGACTATTCGGGCTAGTCTTGCCGCCAAGTGTGATGCCGAATGTAGGATCGACGAAGATGTCGCCAGGTATGCTTCAAGATGTAGATGTAGATGTCTGCCGGGCTGCAATTTGCTTCGGAGGGCTTGTTGATCGTGAATGTCATGTCAGGTCGTGTATACAGGTCAGCGAGGGACA
This sequence comes from Tolypocladium pustulatum, assembly GCA_024340155.1. NCBI lineage: Eukaryota > Fungi > Ascomycota > Sordariomycetes > Hypocreales > Ophiocordycipitaceae > Tolypocladium > Tolypocladium pustulatum. The sequence goes on from JALHBY010000092.1 coordinate 4,445, forward strand.
CAATGGGGAGCGTCGAGCGAAACGCTGGCGCAACTCAACCGCCCGGCAGCAGGCATCTCACCTACGCTCGGCGCCTAGCGATGGAGCGAGCTCGGAACCCAATCTCTTTAATTAGAGACGACACCACCTCTTTAGCTTGCACCCTGTGTGTACGCGAGAAAGCGACAGAACTCGGACGATAATAGGGGGCACTGGGCGAAACGCCAGCGCAGGTCAACCGCAGCGGGCTCAGCCGCCCGGCAGCAGGCGTCTCACCCCACGCTCGGCGCCGACGATGGATGGAGTCAATCCGTCACTCCGACTACTAGAGGCAAGGACCAGCCCGCGCCATCCTTGACCAATGCCTTGATGGCCTAGCTGCGTCGGCTACGCCTAAAGAGCGAGGGTAACCAAAGGCAGCCGAGTCTCGCATGCAGGTCGAAACCACAGGCATCGCGCCTGGGGTTGCATCTCCGATTGCTCCTTGCTCCAACACCCTAGCCGATAGCTCTCTACCGTTGGGTATGGACACAAACTCCTTTGTTTCGCCGGGAGATTACATCTCGTATGGGTCAGCGAGAAAGTCGACCTTCTTCTCGGCCATGGCCTCGGTAGGCGCCGCGATGATGATCATGTCGTCAGTGTAAAGAAGCCCTATTAGATGGCCATAAATGCAGAGTTCGGCTGCCAGCTGTACGAAGCCGAGAGTTTGTAGGTCCTGCTTTGCGCCTGTTCGACCCGCCAAAGTGGTACAGCTGCGTGGCCGTACAGGGCTTTATTGAGGAGGCAGACTCTGCCGGTGCCACGGTCAAAGTCGTGCGGTGCATAAACAAACACTTGCTCTCGCGCCTTTGCGTTGAGACAGGCCGCAACAACATCAAATTGTAGAGCCTTGTGGTCCAGCGCAGCCACAAGCGCACAGGACGTTCTGACCGGGCTCAAGCGTACCACGGCAGCGTTGATGTCTTTACGTAGTCTTTCAGTCTCTTCCCGGTCACCGCGGGTGATCCAGCGGGCGCGAGGGGATTGGTTCTCCTTCCATGTCATCCGGGTGTTTTACTATTAGAGAGACCCATCGGACCCCGTAGATTCGAGTGCCCTCTGGTCGGTCGACAAGATCCCATACCTATTATTCTGCAGTATCTCGAGCTGCTTTCTCATGGCCGGGAACCGCTTGCGTTTGTGTATTCGGGTCGCCGTATCGCTTCGCGCCAGGAGCGTAGGATCGAGGGTCAAATAGCCTGGTTGACCTAGAGAGGGCTGTATAGAACCAAATGGTAGGGGTCGTTATCGACTTGTTCGTCTTGCTCAAGGCGAACTGTAAAGTGAGCAGTCTTTCTAGCCTTCCCTGTGTGTAAAGCCTTCTTTTTACGGCGAGTGGTGTTGCATGTAGACGAACGAGTCTGCCTGGTAGTAGAATCCTAAGACGGTATTATTCGTCACTAGGTTGGAATCGGGTTTCCTTTGGCTTCCAAGAATACTTAATCTTTATCGTTTTATCGTCTTCATCGTCATCGCAAAGTTCGTCGTATTCGATGCCTTGGGTCGTTCGAGGCGTTGGTTCCCGACGATGCTTAGGCGAGGTCTCCGTTATTGTGTCTTTATCTGTCGATGCTTCATTACAGCGATCGCGAGGTGTTTGGCCAGAGTTCTGATTGCAGCCGTCACCAGTTGCACGGGTACTGGTGTCATTCGAGGCTGGTCAAGATCGCTCCTACTGTAGAAGGTACGTAGGGATCGAGCCAGGCTTTTGTAAACATGGAAGGAATGTTATTGGCCGTCTCTGCTTCAATGGTGACACCTCGTCGGTTCTGTAATCCATCTTCGGATCAGGAAAGCACGCATTCTATATAGGCCCGTACCACGATCTTCTTATCGGGGAGATAAGTGCGGAAGAAATGGCCATCAAGACTCTTGCATGCTGGCAAGCCTGCCTTTCTCGGCGCGTGGCTCCATTTTGGTGCTCTTGGCGACAGTGCGCTTAGTGGTATAGGCTGTGCAGCCCCAAGTGCAGGTACAGGAGAGAGGTCGTGGTCGTAGGGGACTCCGATAGCGCGGAGCATTCATCTCTAGTGGCGATATAGTTTTTATTGCCCCTTGTGTCTACCTAGACAGGAGGCTGTTGAAGTATGCACTTGTCATTATGGAGTGAGGCCTAGGGTACTCTGGGAGACCTGTGTCAGCAGTACGTATTGTTCGTGCCGTCTCCATCAACTGCTTGCTTTCCGGCTCGTTCGACGTTACCGGTCTGCGGGGGTGGTAGGGCAATCAACCTGTCGCAGTAAAGCTACCGTCGTCTGCCCAATCTTCCGTTTTATCGCTCTCAAGCGGCGTTGTCAAAGGCCGTGGCCTAAACTTAAAGGCTCCCCGCTGCAGGTCTCGACCTGCTTCTTCCAAGTCTTCAGAATCTACAAGGCTTCAGAGCGTTGGCTTACAAAGGCAATCCAATAATAGCCCGTAAAGGCATCAATGCCGTAGAGTGAGTATCTATATCCACAACATCCTATAGGGCTGTGTTCGATAAAGTCTCGGAATACGTGGGAAAGGAAGCGCTGTGGACGTACAAGCGGCGTGCGACTGATAATCTCGTCTGCCTTGCCGAGGTGACATGATAAGCTTCGCACTGCAAGCCGTTGAGGGTTTCAATGTGTCAATCAGAATGCCCCTTCTCTGACAGGCACGAATGATGCGCTCCTTTCCAGCATGGCCGAGGCGTCGATGTATCATTCCAAAGTCAATGCGGCCCCGTTCTATTCCTTTGTTGGAAGAGCTGACAGGGAGACATCCTCGGCTCCTTCAGCCATAACGGTCAGATCACTCCCCAGGGAACAGCAGCGTGCGAGGCCGGTATTTCTGCAGCCAGGAAGTGTCTGGCAGGGCGTCTTTCAGACAGGCGACGTTTGCCTTCTACGTTATACGATCGGGCAAACAATCTGCTTTGTCTTCTTCACAACGAGATCGTTACACCCAAATCCATCAAATACGATGCCCTTGTCTTTTAGGGCTTTGGATGAGACGAGGTTAGCTGGAGTGTGGGCTGAAGTTGACGTTGGATAGGGTGAATGTTTCTGATGCCGATTTCGACGCGCGGACTGTGCCTTCGCATCTCGAGAGGATCGCCGTTTGATCCCGTTATCGGCCATCGTCTAGGGAATCCGTCAAGCTCAACAAAGTACTTGTAGTCGCTACAACAGTATTGGCCCCAGCCAGAGTCAAAGACGACGTCGTCCCACATATCTATATTTTACAGCAGGGCCGACGAAGATATTGCTGGTCTGGATGATATTAATGTTGCCTTTGTCAGTCTTTAGGATCTTCTCCTTTATCTAGTCCGGTATCGATTTAGGATAAATCATCTAGTAAGATTCCTCGAGATGTTTCTTGGCGCTAGGTATACATTTATAGCCGTAGGGAAGTATAATTGTCTTGCTATTTTTAGTACGGTAGCCTCCCACTACGGCTTCTATCTCAATCTTCGTCTCCCCTATCAACCGCTGTATTACCCCTTCTGTCCATATACAACTAATCGAATGCGCCTACGCGTACCCCTTGACCAATACACCGGCGTACTGGCATCTCTTCTCCTTCGCTAACCGAAACCGCCCTCCATCCTTACCTATCGCTACCCACTTGTCGCATATCGCCTGTGGCAACCCGCACTATCTACAACCCGAAAAACCCTGTAACCGCCACTTCGTGAATATCTCCCTCTGCATATACTCGGTATTGTAACTGAATATATCCCACTCCTTGCTACCTTGCTGTGGGCATGCCTCTTCGTCGTGGGAAATACTTCCTTGTCCAATCAACGCACACACCACGCAACGCCCGACCAATCTTTCCAACGGGTTGTGGAACTCCTCTGCGTCGTCTGCTGCCTCCATCCTCTCTCCTTGCGTAACCCACATTTCGAACCGGGCGTGCCGTTGCTGCATCTCGAACGCCTCGTCAATCTCCTGCGTCGTTGTCGTTATCGCCGCCTCGTCGCCCGTCGCCGCATCGCCATTCACCATCTGCTCCTCCTCCTCCTCCTCTTCCTCTTCCTCCCTCTCCTTCAATATATGTATCATCCTCTCTTCAAACTCTGCCCCCGCGCATACATCACAACCCGCCTCGTCCGCCTCGCACTCTTCCCGCCCTAACCACCCGTCCATTACTTTATCCAATACCTGCCGTCGACACCATTTCCCCTCGACAAAGTCCTTTACCGCCTCCTCCCGCCGCTGCCTCTTTTCGTCTTGCTTGCCCGGCCGCTTGCCATGGCTGCCCCGTCATGCCTCGACACTGCCTCCTGTAATCCTCGCCTTGCGGCATACTACGACCGCCTGGCTCGCTTCTCCATCCCGCCCGGCCCGCCCGCTCTCTTGCACGTAATCCCGTAACCGTTTCGGCATCCGGGCGTGCACCACCAACCGCACGTTCGGCACGTCCACCCCCAACCACAACGCGTTCGTCGCTACTACCAATCTGCCTTCCTGCCTCCACGCCCTCAACCGCAACGCCTTGCCCTCTGCCGTATCCATCTTGGCGTGGTAAGACCCACAACCCAACGCTTCCGCTAACCGTTTACCCGCTCGATCGACCCGGCATATACAATCGCCCGCCCGTCGTCCTGCCGCCGCCTCCACTGCTGCACAATAACCCTGACCTTCTCGTCCTCCGCCTCCTCCTGCTTGCCCGGGACTGCCTTGAACGTCTCGACCCGGTACGCAATGTTCTTCCTCGTCGTCCGCGACCGGAACATCCGTACCTGCGCCGCCGATAACCTGGCCAAATGGGAAAACGCCGCCTCCTCTTGTGGCGGCAACGTCGCCGTCAAAAACACCCTCTGCACCCCTCATTCCCGTAACACGCCCCCCAACTCCAACACCTGCGGCCTGAACTTGGCGTCGCCGTCTAACAATACGTGACACTCGTCTACCACTACCCGGTCCAACGCCTGCCGCGACTGCAACCGGTTGACGAAATCCCGGAATCCCTTCGTCACCGCCGACTCGGGCGTCACGAATACCAACGGCGCCACCCGGTGGCTCCCTCGGCTGTTCCAAACGTACGTCTCGATCCCGGTCTTCTGGCAACGCGAGAACAAATCCTCCCGCAACGACACCAACGGCACAATCACAATCGTCGTCCCCTCGCCGCGCGAACAAAACGCCGGCAACATAAACGACATGCTCTTGCCACCCCCCGTCCCCGGAATCTCACAATCGGGCTCTCCCCGCGGATGATTGACTGCAATACCGACTCCTGCTGCCCGCGAAACGTCACCTCGGCTCCCATCATCATCCGCAACTGCCCCCAGATATTGACCTGGTTCAACCGCGCGAACCGTCGGTACCGTGCCTCCTCGCGCGGCCCGTCGAACGCGTCCCGACGCCGCTTGCCGCCCGGCCCGGCCCCCGGCCGATCCGCCTCGCCGAAACCCCAAAACCGGTGCCACTGCCGGCTGATCGCCCGGAACTGCTCCCGCCGCGATGCCGTCCCGGCATTCCCCTGCTGCAATAAACGCACGTAAATCATCCCCGCCACGTGCGTCCCGTGCCCTGCTTGCAAATCCACTGGGTTGTCGTCCATGTCGTCGTCATCCGTCCCCGAACCCGTCTTTCTGGAACGACTCGTTTAAATACCGATTGGCGATCGCGATCGCCATGTGCCTCCACGCGCTGATATTCAACTTCGTCCCCATCAACCGCTCGCTATGCCGCTCCATGATCCGTCGCGCCTGGTCCCCGATCCACTTGCGCTCCCGCATCCAATCGTAAAACCCCGGGCTATCCAACTCGTCCGCCTCATCAGCCTCATCCGCCTCGGACCGCTGTGCCTGGCTTGCGCCGGCGTCCTCCCGCGCCTTCTTGCTCTGCTCCCTTCTCTCCGTCTCGCCTTCCTTCCCCTCCACTCGGCTGACAACCTCGTCCGACCATAAAAACGCGCTGCGCCTGTCCGCCCCCTTTACGGCCGCCTGTACCCCCTGCCAAAACGGCAACGCCAACCACAAATACCACACCAACAACTCCCCAATTTCCCGTGGCAAATACCGGTGGATGACCTTGGCCTGCCCCGTAATGCGGAAATTCTTGTGGTACGACGTGACGAAACACATCATCCTATTGTGCGCCAATATGTTGCGAATCCCGCCGTTGACCGTGTTCTCGAACCGGATTCCCAAAATCTCCGTCGACCGCCCCGGCTGCCCGGCCACCATGTGCATGACCATCCACAAACGCTCCCGGAACTGCCCCACCGCTCGTCCATACTCCCGCACCGCCCTGGCCTTGTACGGGTTGCCGGACCGGCCTGTCCCGTCCGCCATCCATGTCTTCATCCGCTGCTTCGACTTCGTAATGCGCCTCAAAACCCATTTGTTGCCCTTGACTAACTATGCGTTGCTTTCGTCGTGCAAAAACGAACACCCGACCCGAGCTTCGCTATGGTCGTCTTCTATTTTGTTCCACTCGATCGTCGGCAACATCTCCACGCCCTCTGTCTCCGCCATCGTCAACTGCGCCAATAAATCCCGCGTCTCGCCTACTAACGCGTGCAACATCTCCGACATCTGATCCATCGTGAACCGGATGCTCCGATGCTTGATGCGCTCTCCGTCCCAATCGATCGACCCCGCCCGCCGGCGTGGTGAAATGGATGCGCATGCCGTACGTGCGCGTCTCGTATATCCATTCCATCGGCGTCGGCGACGCGTCCGGCTCCCCGCTCGTCAACGTCAAGAACCGCTGTACCTTTTGGCGAACGATGGCGAAGATGCTTTGCGCCTCGTCCCGCGCGTCCTCGATCCCTTTCGTCTGTATTATCGTGGCCACTTCCTCTGCTTGTTCCAAAAACGAATGGTACAATACAATCATACGCGCGACCTTTGCTAACGGCCGAATACACCGTCGTATACTCTGACACGTGTACCCACCCGCCGTCATCCCTTAACCCCATAACGGCTAACCCGCTGATAATGGCCTTGTCGTAATGGTTATTCTTTAACGGGTGGTCTAACAACTCCATGATCAGCTCTAAGCACGACTGATCCATCTTTGCCTCCATGACCTGCGTGTCGGACCCTGCCCTCCTGTGACTGGCTGGCGGCGGTGTGCAGCGCTTTGGATCGCATCGTTTTGCCGCGGGCTTAATTTATACGGCGGGATGTCAACCTCGGGCTCGCTCGTATCGGTCCTGCTTAAAATGCACAACAACTTCTTCCACACGTCCTTGTATCGCGCCCACGAATCGTCCTCCATATGCCCCTCGAACGGCATCCTTGGCTTCTTGTGTATCTCTTTGCGCTGGATCTCGAATAACGCCGGTAACCCGACCTTGGTAACCCTTGCACTTGTCCGGGCCTTCTCCATGACGCGATCCAAAGTCTCGCACCATAGCCGCAATACGGGTTCCTCGTCTCGTACGGGTGCCCGCGTCTCGCGTAACGTCGGCGGGTCTAACCCTTCCAAATGCACTGCCCATCCGGCGCGCGTTAACCATGCGTTCGGCTGCGTCTTGTCGTTGGCCTCCTGGACCGTATCCTCGGCCTTGGAATCCAATCGCATGATGTGACTGTCGTGAATGCGGTGTAACAATTCGGCCGGGTCCTCGGTTACCGCTGACTGCGGCCCGGGCGACTCAATGGCTCGACCAATCTCGAACCATCCGCTGGCCGCGCGTGATCGGAAAAACAGTTGGCATCGCACGCCCGCCGTTCACGGCACCTCACGCGCCTGCTTGGCTCGACGCGCGACATCGCCGCCCCTCTTCCAATTATTCTTCCACCCGTGCCTCTTGCGGCAATGCTGTTGCATCCAACGCGCCCTCCGGGTTACATACTGGCACGTCTCCTCGTTACATCGCAAACCGTCGCTCTCGGGCGGTGTAATAAACGGGATCGGGTCTACCGTCGGTAACGGGAACTTGAACGTATCTAATCCGACTTGGTCTTGAATAACGCCTGGGATCAACCCTACCTTGTCTGCAATCCTCTTTCTCTCCTCGACCGGAATGGACACATGCCACTCTCTCAAATGGCTGGATACCTCCTTGGCCACGCATGCGATTACATGGTCGTATAGCCAAAAGTTATATATTTAGCCGTTCAAATGTCGATAAGCTGACGTATATTAGTACAATAAGAGAGTATTAGGTCTAGGTATTTCAGAAAGGGGACTGGACGTTCTCGTACCTTTTTGACCTTCGTATACCTGTTGCCGGATGAGAATCAGCGACCTTTTCTTAACTACAGCTATTGGTTGCGAAAATGCCGTAATTCAATGCCGGTGGTGAGCCTTGAATGCACACTTCGGGGTCTTTGACCAGCTTGGGATTACTCTGTTTCCCGCCCGCCTGGCTAAACCGTGATGCGATGTGGGTTGTCGGGGTGAAGGTGCAGACCCCTGACCAAGCAAAAAAAACAGAAAACGAAAAACTGGAGGAACAACGGATGGTCTGACATTGCATGGATATAAAAAGGCATCTGCATCCCTAGCTCAGATGGTTCCTCATGCGCGTTATCTTGTTCATGAGCTTTCCATAACTTTGCAATGAGGACAGTTGTTCCTCCCACTCTTTCTGAGACGGCCTAAATTGCCGTACGCAGCCTTGTTCCAATTTACTTGCACGATGTGATGCAGCCTGCCTTGTCTGGCATCGCCTCTACGACACTCGTTACGCCTCGGTACAGTCATTTCTTCGTGGGCAAGGTTAGCCTTTGACTTAGGTGGCAGTCGTTGCACTCGGCCTTTGGTGTGTTCTTTCGTCCTCAACAAAGTGGCTATCTACTGTATTGCTGGTCATTTAGGTATCATAGAGCCATCCTCATGAGACCTTTGGCAAGCACTATGCGGGCCTTGATATTTTCTAAGCCCAAGATTATTCCATAATTGAAAAAGAGTCATGGAGTAGTAGGGTGTCGATAATGTCTTTAAAATTCATGAGAACTGGCGTTGCCAATACCGTTCAAAGGTGGATGATGATGATGATGTTTATTCCGCGAGCTAGCTCTTAAGAGCCCTAGAGCTTCTAGGACGGCTAATTTGTTGGGGAAATGGTGTAGACCCCGGAGCAGAAAACAGAAAAATGGAAAAAGAGTGGAGGGAAACCAGGGTACAAGGACGTTCGGGAGGCATAAAAGGATGGTCAAGGACGTTGAGATCAAACGGTGACGCATGTCAAGTAGCTTCTTCATGGCCGTTGTTATGAGCCTTGCGGTCATCTTGGTCATGACGCTTTTTTAGCTACTATGAATGAGGACCCTGGTTACCCTCCACTCTTTTTCCATTTTTCTGTTTTCTGGTCCGGGGTCTACACCATTTCCCCAACAAAATACCCATTGCTTTCATTAACTAACTACGAAGTACAGGTTGCCTAGATTCTGATAAGATGCCTGTCAACTTTGAAACAATAAGAAAGAATGTACTGGGTTAGTCTCTCAAATCTATTGCAGATCGGAGTTGGCTAAGCCTTGGCTCCCAAGATGCAAGACACCCGGATGCAAGGCACGCCAGATGCAAGGCCCCCCAGATGCAAGGCCCCCAGATGCAAGGGTGTGGAAAGGGAGTCGCTTCCATTCAACATGTTGCGTCTGCGCAAAAGTAAAAGGGCGGGAAGGGGATGATTCACCGGTGCATGATTCCCCAGTTCAAGGACCCCTGTCTGTGCGTTGGCGCGATCCTTTGAAGCGGGCTGTTCATTTTGGTTACGTTATGGTTACCCACCTACCTCCGAGTGGGCGGCGCCGGCCATGTTAGCTCAGCTTACGAGCAATCGTAGTGCAGGACACATATATGAATAATTCCATGTACAAGTTCGGCCCCTTTCCAAATTAGTAGCGAAATGCAGACTCAACTTGCCGCACCCATACCCCGCTCTCTACCCCTGCTCTCGATGTGCCGAGCTAACCGGGGCTGCGAAAGTGCCTGTTCTAGGGGAACATGCTTTTCTGCCCAAAAGCTGCGTTAGGTTGGCATATACATTTCTGGGGCTCAACAGTACAAGATAGTTGCCCCATAACATTATGCTGAGGTTATCTGGCATTTACTTGAATTAACTTGGTTGGCCTCGTAGACTAAGGCCCTCAACTAACTGGCCGTGAGAAGTACGTAGTACGGGGGCTGATCCAGGCGCGCGGCACACCGTGCGTAGGATGTACTCGTAAGCCCGACGCCACCGCTGAATCACATGTGAAGTCGACACCGAATTCTTTACCATCCAACGTTTGTCGCGAGCAGGCAAGGCAATACGTCGCGTGCATTCAATCAGGCCAGACCGGAAGCCATCTTGGCAAGAGGCATACGAAGTAGATGCAATCTACTAGACCAGCGAAATGACACGTCTACATCCACTACGGTTCGGCCTTCATCGAAGGTGGCTACCTAGTAGGCTAAGAAGTTAGCGAGGCAGCATGCAAGAAAAGCTGGGAGTCTTGGCAGTTGGAAGAAAACCATACCGTTTGAAACTGTCCGTGCAATCATAGCGGATGAGGTCTATCGTCGATTTTATTGTTTACTTCATTGGCTGCTTTAGTAATTGCTTCAAGTGGAGGCCGCTGGTGCTTTCATCCCCACAGCTAGCCTAGCCTGTGTGCTCACCGATTTCCAACCCGGCTGTATTATTGACCGATAGCAACGAACAAGCTCAAGAAATGTTGACTACCTTCTTCCCTCCCCTACCGGAATTTATCGAAGAGGAAGGAGAGAGACCTCAGCGCGAAACGGCCGTCAA
>JALHBY010000094.1:0-16738 GCA_024340155.1 Tolypocladium pustulatum
GGGGGGGGCACCTGCTTCTTAGGTTAGGCGAGTCGCTTCCAGTGGAGTGCATGCCTGCTTGTGCCTTGTACGGAGGGAAGCATCCTAGACACAGGCCGAAAAACGACCAAGAAAAAAAAATTTGGCTCGAGAAGAGTCGACGAGCACCACGGCCACACTGACGACCTGCCGTCTTTGGGGAACCTGTGGTCGACCTTGGCTCACCCGAGGGATTGCGAAAATTTGAGAAAGATATATGTCTCGCCTCCCGTCGGTGTAAAAGGCAAGAGAAGGGGCCGTCCGCACCTTGGTACCGGGCATACAGCAAACGAGTATCCTACCAAAGGCTGGGAAGACTCATGACGGCAAGTATGGCGTCGCAGGCACAAGACTCAGGGCGGGCTACTAGGTCACAAGCCCTAGACGACCTCATCATGGGGGTAAGTATGTACGGGGCAGTCGTCCATTGCTGCTCGTCTTCTCAACCTCGTACACTTCATGTTGTAGACCCAAAGGCTAAAACCTCACAGACGAACAGCAGCAGCATAGTCTCCAAAAGGAGTGTTGAGCGCCTGTATTACCCCGACGAGCCCCATTTCTTCCGCTACTTTGTGAAAAGATTTCAGAGGAGGGCGCCACTCATCAACCGTGGCTACTGGCTGAGGCTCAGAGCCATTGATGTGGTCGTGCGCCAGTTTCTCACACGACGCTCAGCAAGCAAAAAGGTCGTCATCAATCTGGGATGTGGCAGGTGAGAGCGCATTCCCCTACCAGTCAGTCCTCGGTGCCCTGACCCTTACTCCAGTGATGTCTTGCCGTGGCAATCTCACACCCGCCATGGCTCAATATGCGATGACGTTCTCTTTGTGGACATTGACTATCCCGATCTCATGCTCAAGAAGCGCGCCATCGTGCTGGAGACGCCCCAGCTGCGAGAGTTGCTGGGTGCCGACTTCAGCGTCAGCGGGTCGCATGATGATCAGATGCTGCTCCGAAGTGAGCGATACTGTCAACTAGGATGCGACTTGCGACAGCTAGACAAGCTGCGTAACACGCTCGGGACATTCCTGCCCCTCGCAGAGTGTGAAGTTCTCTTTGTTGCCGAGGTGTCAATAACATATATGGACACGCACTCCGCTGACTCACTAATTCACTGGGCGAGCTCTATTGGCAAATGTGAGTCCTGAACCCTAATTTTAGGTCTGGGCATCACAACGTGTGAGAGCATGCGCTGATCATCCCAGCCGAGTTTTGTCTTTTGGAGCAAATTCTCCCACAAGGCGCGGACCACCCCTTCGCAAAGACCATGCTCAGTCATTTTGACAAGCTGAAAACGCCACCCAAATCAGTTGGCCAGTACCCAACACTGGAGAGCCAACGGGGTAGGTTCCAGCGGCGGGGATGGCGGCATGTTGAAATATGGGATTTGTGGGAGGCCTGGTCGAGTGACTACTTTCTCAGCAGCGCCGAGAGATCTGCACTGGATCAAGTGGAACCGTTTGACGAGTGGGAGGAGTTCATGCTCTTCGCACGGCATTATTTCGTCATCCATGCCTCTGCAAGCCGAGTAGATGATGAGCAGTCATCCCAAACCACAGCCTTGAAGCCCCAACCCGACTATGCCGGAACAAACGTCGAGGTAACGTGCCATCAAGAGCATACCTCGAAACGACGGTTTGGGGACGCCTTGATCATGACAAATTCTTCGGGAAGCCAATTCGCCTTGCATATGATGGGATCTGGTACCAACGGCAGGTCAGATACCTACGATGTCTATTCCTTAGGCGGACACAGCGAAACCCCCAAGCTGCCTTTAAGCGGGCCCGTTCCTCGCATGTGCTACACGGTGACAGATTTAGGCGACTTCGGTGTCCTCCTCGCGGGAGGTAGGGGCTCGCCGGCCAGCGCCTTGTCTGACTGCTGGCTTTTTCACCGGGGGGCTGAATGCCGCTGGCAATTAACGTGGAGTCTTCCTGTGCCACTCTTCAGGCATTCCGCTATCCGATTAAAGGGCTCATCTCTTGCCCTTGTCATTGGCGGCAAGACTGGCCCCTCTACAATCTCTGAAGACTTTTATGTCTTTGACCCAGAACGAGGGTGGTCCAGATGCCGGGTCCAAGGTTCTAGACCTCGCCCAGCATTTGGGGCCATTTTGTGCAACTCTGCCCAGTCCAAAAGTAAGGGGGGCGTCTTCCACGGCCTGATGGCGGGAGGCATCGGCCAGGACGCTCGCGTACTCATCGAGAAATACTTATGGCATCTCGATACAAACGAGTCCCAGGTATGGCTTCCCCATACTTACACAGGAGACCGTTCTCTTCCCCTACTCACAATGCTGCAAGCGCTGACTACATGGCAGCCATCAATCAAGTTCGAGATCCTCACGCCTACTTCGAACAATGGAGACGACCTGTCGCTCTTTGGCGCCAAATGTGTCGAGCTGGGCTCTTGCACAGTGGTATGTGGCGGCATGGGAGAGGATGCATCGTATCAAGGCTGCTGCGCTGTTTCAGTTGCCATGCAAGACGGCGAATATTACACAGCAGTGCGACTCCATCCTAAAGCTGACGGCGTGCGCATGCCCTTCATGATTGGATCTTCCGTCATTCCGTCAAGGGGAGGCGTAGCGGTCGTCGGCGGCGGAGCTACATGCTTCTCGATGGGAACTTTCTGGGAGAGCGGTGTTTACAGCATCACCATCCCCAACAACCTATGGCAACACACCAGTGAAATGACTCCAAGCATACAGGCCTCTATTGAGTACACGCAATCTCACAAAGTCGTCAGTAGCACCAACAATGACAACAGAAGTTCCGAAACGCCTAATGGAAAAGCTGCCCTGAGGGCGATCACTCGAATAAAGGTCAACTCGGAGAAGGATTTCGACGAAGTCCTCCGCGATGGCAGGCCCGTCATTATAGAAGGCCTCGATTTGGGCAACTGTTTGCAGAGGTGGTCCTCAGAATACATAGTGGAACGCGTCGGCGAGCACACAGAGGTAAACATGCAGCGGAACCATTTCCGCGATCTATCAAGCTGACTAGAGAAGGTCGTCGTGCATGAATGCTACAAAGATACGGACAAAATGGACTTCAACTCAAAAAACTTTCGCTACGTCACTGATTCGTTTGGCAACGTCATGGCAAGGATTCAAGCCGGAGGCCGGATGTATCTGCGATCGCTGTCCATGGAGAAACCGTCGGAACGCCCGGCAAACATTGAAGAAGATTTTCCACGACTGGCTGAGGACTTTTACTTGCCCCAGGAACTGGGCTATGTCAAGAAGAACATATTCAGCTCCGTGCTGAGAGTGTCGGGCATGGTAAACATGTGGCTTCACTACGATGTATGGCACCCGTTCCCTTCAACGCTCGCTCAGCCAAATTTGCCGCTTCATGTCACTGACTGGGGTTTTGATGGGCAGGTTATGGCCAATGTCTATGCCCAAATAGTCGGTCACAAACGGATGATCCTCTTCCCGCCGAGTGACGTGAGACACCTGTCGTTTGCACCAGGGGCGTCCAGCTCGAGCCTTGACGTATTGTCAGAGCTCGATTCTCCATCACTGGCGGCGACGCATCCGCACGAAGCTATGCTCAAGCCAGGAGACGTGTTGTTCCTGCCGGCATTGTGGCTTCACACGGCCGCGCCGAAGTCGGACATGAGCGTCGCGGCCAATGTCTTCTTCCGCGACCTCGAGAGCGGATACGCTGCGGGCCGGGACGTGTACGGCAACAGAGATCTGGCGGCGTACGAGAAGGGCAGGCTGGACGCGGCGAAGATAGCCAAGGGATTTCAGCAATTGCCGGTCGAGACGAGACGCTTCTACTTGGCTCGGATAGCCGATGAGCTCCAGCAAGCTGCAGAGGGCGTTTGAAGTGGGCTACTCTGTAAATGGTGAATATGGCTTGTGCAGAGCAATGATTAAAGCCCAATCGCTAAGGCCCAGATTGCTTCGCCATGGGCTCATCCGTCGAAGGGGAGGTTCGTCATGAGGCTTGTTAGGTTCGGGATTGGCGCCTCTGGTTGGTCCGTTCGGGAGCTCCGTGACTTGGCTTGGGTGCGGGTCTCACATGTCTCTATGTAAGGTAGGAAGACAGTCGCCAATGACGTACGTCACAGCTCGGTACACTGCGCTCTCACGCTGTCAGTCATTCAACGCGCCGACCATTTGACGCGGGCGATGCGATACAATATGAGTACGCGCACCTGAACGCAGGATCGTTGTCGTCTTGATTGCACCCCTGTTTGGACGGCAGGCAGCAGAAACGTCGGGGAAAACGGCCAACGGAGCCGTCTGGCCAGCCGAAACGAGGCTGGACTGTTCATGAGAGGGGAAGCTTCTCTCATCACCTTCCTCCCTTTATCCCTCCACCCGTCTCTGCCACCATCTCATCTTACTGGCATTTCCCGACGCCCGTGTCTCCCGCCCATCAACACGACTCTTCCGGCGGGGAAAAGCATTTTTGCCTTCTACTCCGGCGATCCGCTGTTTGATTCGCCGCCAACAAAGGCGGGAGGTCACGAAGCAAGTACACGCACAAGAAGCACGTCAGCTCCATCCCAACCCGACCCAGGCTTCTCAGTGCATCATGGCATCCTCGTCTCGCCCGCTGCTGCGGCGGCTGCTCTTCCCCGGAGCCGTTGCCATCACTGGAACAGCCCTCCTCGTCTACTCGTACCGGCCCCGAACCATTCTCGGCTCCTCCTCTGCGGCTGTCCCGCCTCCTACATATGGCCCCGACGGCTCCTTCACCATGCCCAAGTTCCCGCGCGTCAAGTCGCGTATGGAGCAGCTCGACGACCTGCGTCGCAGCTCCGATGCTGTCGCAGGGGCCGAGTATGACATGCTAGTCATCGGCGCCGGAGCCACTGGGGCGGGCGTTGCCCTCGACGCTGCGACCCGCGGCCTTCGCGTTGCCGTCGTGGAGCGTGATGACTTTAGCAGCGGCACTAGCAGCAAGAGCACCAAGCTCGTTCACGGCGGAGTCCGCTATCTCGAAAAGGCCGTCTGGAATCTCGACTACAGCCAGTATCAGCTGGTTCGAGAGGCCCTCAAGGAACGCAAGTACTTTCTCCAGACCGCACCGCACTTGAGCATGTGGCTGCCCATCATGTTACCCCTGGACAAGTGGTGGAAGGCCCCGTACTACTGGGCTGGAACCAAATTCTACGACTTTCTCGCCGCCAGCGAAGGCATCGAGAGCTCATACTTTCTCACCCGTAGCAAGGCTCTCGAGGCGTTTCCAATGCTCAAACAAACGGACCTAGTTGGCGCTCTTGTCTACTACGACGGCGCACACAACGACTCCCGAATGAACGTATCTATAGCCATGACCGCTGCCCTCTACGGCGCTACGGTTGCGAACCACGTAGAAGTCACAAGCCTCATCAAGGACAACAGTGGCCGACTTTGCGGCGCCACGGTCAAGGATCTCGTGGCTGAGAGGGACGGCAAGCCTGTGCAGGACATGACTGTCCGTGCCAAGTGCGTCGTCAACTGTACGGGACCCTTCACTGACTCAATCCGAAAGATGGACGATCAAAAGTGCAAGGAGATTGTTGCCCCGTCATCGGGTGTTCACGTTATTCTGCCTGGGTATTACAGTCCGGCAAAGATGGGCCTCATAGATCCGTCGACATCTGATGGTCGAGTCATCTTCTTCCTCCCCTGGCAGGGCAACACCATTGCCGGCACCACCGACTCGCCGTGCGCAATCTCCCCCACCCCTTTGCCCGATGAGGAGTCCATCAAATGGATTCTTGGCGAGATTAGTCAATACTTGTCGCCGGAGATCAATGTGCGACGGGGAGATGTACTGGCTGCCTGGTCCGGCATCCGGCCCCTGGTCAAAGATCCCAAAGCCAAGAATACGGAATCGCTCGTGCGGAACCATCTGGTCGACGTCTCCCCATCTGGCCTATTAACTTGTGCCGGTGGCAAGTGGACCACGTATCGCCAAATGGCCGAAGAGTGCGTCGATGCTGCCGTACAAGAGTTCGGCCTCAGACCAGGACCCGTGACCGATGCCCCTCGTGTCAGCGGAACCGAGGTGGTGGATGATAGCGCCATCCTTGATGGCTCGTGCCAGACGCACAAGGTTCGCCTTGTCGGGGCCCACGGCTTCAGCAAGACGCTCTTCATCCCAGTCATCCAACACTTTGGCGTCGAGACGGAGGTGGCCAAGCACCTGACGGAGAGCTATGGCGACCGCGCTTGGACTGTGGCAGCCCTATGCAAACTGACGGACCAGCGCTTCCCGGCCCGTGGCGAGCGCATCTCGCAACTGTACCCTTTCGTGGACGGAGAGATCCGCTACGCCGTGCGCCACGAATACGCTCAGACGCCCGTTGACGTGCTCGCGCGCCGGACGCGACTGGCTTTCCTCAATGCCCAAGCTGCGCTGGAAGCACTGCCCAAGATCATCGACATCATGGCCGAGGAGCTGAATTGGGACCGCACTCGACAAGAATTGGAGTGGAAGGAGAGTACGTCAATGATTCCCTGCCTCACCCTTTTGCCGGTCTTGTTTGAAAACATCCTGTTGCTAACATTCAGCACCACAGCCGTGACCTTCTTGAGGTCCATGGGGCTCCCCAAGCCGATGTTGTCGGTGACCCGCAAGCAGGTGGAACAGGGCAAGCTCGACAGCTTTGTCAACGAACTCGAGTGGAACATGTACTCGCGGCATGACAGGCCAACCGACGACTAGCCGGGAAGGCTGCGAGCAGGCTGTGCAGAGGCTCAACGTGCCTCCGCGTTGACTCTAGATATCAGTAGACTCTTGTGCGGCTAACAGATCAAGTGAGAACACTTTGCAGGAGGAAAGGGTATGAATTTTGAGACATGGCGATTTCATATTGCGGGCGGTCCGGCGTTTGTTACATGTATGGTGCCAACTTGACAACGGAGATATCTATATACGGCTACTATGTAGGAGTAAATTATTTCTGATCACGATTCCCGACCCGCTGACGTGCGGGAGGGGACTGATCGAGAGCGCCTGGGCCCCCTTGCCCTTGGCTTGGCCTTACGACTTGCGCTGCCTATGCTACATTTAACAATCTCGAGGACCACCTCGAATAGCCCGGCTCACATGCCCCTCACTCGCTACTGAATCAGCCCATGCTCGCCGATGGCCCTCCAATGTTGATTTACTCTCAGGGCGAGATAGTGCCGGACTGCTTCCCTTCCGGTACGAGCAGCGCATCACCAAATGACGGGCAAGTTGGAGGTTTTGATTCAGAGTCTCGCCACATGTGCCGATTCTTCCATCATTGTCATTTGTGACGCCTACATTCCGTTCCGCGAGACTTTCCGCATGCTCCGCTTCCTTTCGAGTTTCACTACACACAGTGCTGCCCAGGACGTGGCGAGGCACGACACGATAATCTTCTTTCAATTTTCACTCAGGTAGGGAAGCCATCATGGGGAGTAAAATGTGGCCTGGTCCGTAGACGCAGGGCCCAAGTCTCTTTCATTGAACGAGGTCCCACTGCCTTGTCGCCGGTACATACATGCTGTACAAGACAACAAGGAAAAAGACGGAAAACATTAAAAGTTATGCTGATGCCACCCAGTACTATACATATGCGGAGTACCGAATAACTCCACGTGCTCCGCAGGCCGAGCAATGCCTCTATGATTTTTGTATCCTGCGTATGCCGAGTGGCCGTGTTGATAACCTGAGGAAAGATGATGCAAAGCCTTTCCGTAAAACTCCCCGCTCCTGTAAAATGCGCTCGTCGTGTCTAAAAGTCATTTCCATCATGCGTGGGCTCGGCGCTTCGTAGGCAGCCTGCCTTGAAAAATCATTCAGCCTCGATTCCAATCTTCAAAAACTTTGCGTGTCTTCGGGTCTTCAATGAACAGTTTGAGCACACTGAAGTAGATTGCTCTTTGGTGGCTCTGGCCTTTCGCCGAGCGCGAAACATATGCGCAGCCTGGGTCATCCAAGGCAGTACTGTCTCGGTTGGCGGGTCATTGCGACGGGCCATTTGTACACGTCGTACTCCAGAGGCGCAGTAAATCAGATCAGCAAGCATTAGTCAGGGCCCTATCCGAGCCCTCAACGTCTGAGCGCGGCCTCGGAAGCAGGACGAATCGACCAGTGAAGGTCGTGCTCAACTTTTGCGACGCCACGTGTTCCTCGAAGATGCCATGGGCGGTTCGGGGCGGCGAAGCGTAAGTAGACGTGGCATTTCCCACCGTGTTGAAAGCCAAGTAGACAGTTGTAGCATCTTCATCATATGCGACGTTAGGTGAGTTGAGGTTGAGGACGGCTTGTGGTCATCAAAAGGCATGGCCATGACTCGCCTCTGTCAATGAAGCGTCGTAGTCGGTGCTGGACGACGTCGGCATGGACCGCCGACTGGAGCCCTTGCGACTGAAGCCGAGCTTGGCTCCCACCTTTTTCCAACCTTTGTTGTGAGCAGCCACAGCACGTTGGAAGCCGCCGGGCGAGGTGTTGAAGGTGTATTCGGACGTCGGGGGTGTTGTTGGTGGGGTCATGGGTTCCAACGCTGGCGGTGAATTGCTATCGCTGTCGTCGGTGAGCCCGTCGGAGTCGACAGTGTGGTATGTTGAAGACCGCACGGGGTGGCCGCTTCCGCGGCTGGCGCTGTTGTGAGAACGTCGTCGGGGTGATGCAGCGCGCTCCTCGCTGGGGCTGGCGAGTTGGAGGGGCGCGACAGATTGGAGGAAGGGGACGAGGAGAGAATCGTTCATGAGCTCGTAAATGATGCGGCCAGCGTCTTCCAGCTCGGAGGGGTGAGGAGGCTTTGGCCCAAAGGGCAGGTTCAGAAGGCGGTCTCGGACGCGGGCGGGTATGTTGACCTCACGCGGAGCGCACGGGACGATGTACACCTGCATGAGCTTTGCCCACAAGCCGCAGACGCGATCGTTGCTCTCCCGGGAGGGCAGAGCCTCGGCGGCAAGCTGATCGTAGAAGGTGGCGTAGCGCTGCGAGTCGAGCGTAAACTCCAACGTCTCCATGCAATGATTTTGGGAGAGATAGGCCATGAAGGCGCTCAGGGTCCAGGGGGGCGGAGATGTGTCCAGGAGTATTTCAGAGAGGGTAGGAGGTCGAGTCGCCATCATGGATCGTGATGAGGAGGATGATTGAGCGTAGAAGCCGCTGTTAGGCCGCGACGGTTGCTCATCAAACTCGTAATGGTCGTCAAAGGCGGACGCGAGTTTTGGCGACGTTTCTTGAGAGCTGGTAAGGAGGTAGACCGGAGATGGACGCCGTATCCTCGGTCTGACCATGTCTACGGCCCTTTGAGTCCGACAGTCTGACTCACGGCCTGTGCAAGTCGAGAGGTCGAGGCAACCGCGTGTGCTCGGTTGTGATGGCCCGATGATCAGGCAGCGAGCGGAGAGGTCGGATCTAGGTAAGGCGGCGTGGGTCGTAGTAGAGTGTACGATGTTTCGCAAGAATGACGAGGTCGCGACCGTTGAGAAAAGCAGAAGTGTTCCAGCTGGCTTGTGTCGGATCTCGTCGCGAACAAACAGGGCCTTGGGTCGGTTAATCAACTTAACAAGGGATGTCACGGCCAAGATGCCAGGCAGGGGCGGAAGACAGCGGGCGCGTGGCAGAGAAGGGCGACTGGAATGCCAGCGGGGGGGTTGGTGGCGCAGGAGGGGGTTTGGTGGCTTGCGGATGTCGTGGAGTCTACTCGAGTGCAGTGCGGCGCCGCCGGACGCTTTTGGCCTGGGGGTTGCGTCACAACTGCAGCAAACTCAGAGCAGCGTAGGGGCTGGCAAGCAACTTCCGGAAGAAGTGCTCGCTATCCGAGAGTTGGATTTATCCAGCAGCCAGTCCCGGCCACCAAGGTTTGCGGGCGCGTGGGCTGGCGGGAATACAACCGTGGCAGTGGTGTGGGCTCGATTTAGAAGACTCTGCGTGAAGCTAGACGCGGATCCGAGAATGGGCGAGAGCGAGAGACGACGGACGAGCACGTCTATGTCGTGGGCGACTGCGGAGCGATGTCGATGGACGGACGCAGCGAAGCCAGGCAGCAGGCAGCAAGACGGCGGGATTGCGAGTCTGTCGGGATTAAGATGGCAAGACGCTTTGCTTCGCGACGTCTATGGCGCAGGGAGAAAGTCGAGGCCGTGATCAGGGCAGGGCAGGGCCGGCAATGGATTTGTAAAAAGGCAAAGAAGGGACTTGTACGAGCGAGTAGAGGGCGACGGTGACAGAGGGCGGAGACGGCGGCGGCCGGCAGTGGCATGTACTTGTATGGCCGCTCCCGCAGAGCTCGTCGAGTAAGGCAAGGCAAGGTACTGGGACCCCAGTCAGTGGCCGGCACAGAAAGTACGATAGCACCACAGCGTCATGCACGCCACCGCCCACGGAGACGACGATGGCGGTACGTACGCACCGTGCCCACGAGGCTAACGCGAATGGGGTTGGAGGCGCATGAGGCCGGGCGTGCATACCTTACCTTAGCCTTAGGTACGCTGCCCGCACTGCAGGTCAGCGCTACCCTAAGAGGTACCTACTGTACCCACTGATGCTTAAGCACCGCAGCACAGCGGCCACATCCTGGCCCGGCGGGTGGATGGGATTGCATCGCAAGGGCCTGTCCTGTCCAAGGACGAGTAGTGTCTTGCCGCTCAATTTTTTTTTTCCTTTCCTCCCCTCGCTTCTCCCGCCATTCTTTTCTGGGCCCCCTGCCGCCGCTTGGAGGGCAGTGGTCACAATGGATGGGACGACAGACGGCAGCGCGTCCATTCCCTGGCCCCAGCGTTCGCACTTGTACTCGTACTGTAGTACTTGGCATCTGCACGAACCACTTGCGCTTCCCTCTCCTCCCCTCTGCATCCCCCCTTTCCGGCCGTGAGTGCGAGTACTCGTACAAGTCAGGACAGAGTTCGACTGATCGTTGCCCATTGTCACGCGTCGGCCATGGCGAGTGGGGAGGCGACTCTTGGGCAATTGATCAGCTGGCCTGGTGGAGCCACTTGTGCTGGCTGCGGCGCTGGCGCTGGCGCTAGAACGGCGCTAGAAGACGCTTGAAAACGCCCCGGGGGCCAATGGTGTTGGGTCTTCCCAGCCACTGGTGAAGCGGCCGGGCGGATGTGTGGGGCCGACGCTGTTTGGTTTCACTGCCTTCGCAAGCCAAGGTTCAATGGCCCAGAGCCCGCCCAGTCGGTCTTCGAGAACCAGGGCTCGAGTTTCTTCGTGGCCCTCGGTGGGATTGTGGCCGAGCCATGTCATCCGCTTGCTCGCTCGCTCGCTTGCTTGCTTGCTGCTGGGCCCCTTGCCAGGGCGATGGGGGCTCTGCAGCACCTTGATTGAGCCCGGCCACAGCGAGCAAACATGTCATTCTTGCTTAGGTCTGTCAAAAATGCGCTCACGTCTGATGTCTGATGTCTGCCGACGGATGTCTGATGACACACCTGTGTGATGACGACGCGGCAGTTGCTGGACGAATCGGCCAGAGGGCAGCCTGCATCCGGCTGCGTCCGTCTGCAGTTCTGCGCCAATCTGCTCCGCGTCCTGCTGGGTTGGCGACATCAGCAGATGGGCCGGCACTTTACGAGCCAACTTGCCGTGCAGGACAAGTCGGCACCTACCTCGAAGCTGTGCATGGCAAACAGCGATACCTCGTACATACAAAACATGCGGTTCGCGGGTTGCATACCTACGAGTACCTGTAATCGCACGGAGGCATGCTCCGCTTTCGTGGGTCGCTGCCGCTGAACTTGCACTCGAATGCCCGTACCTGGTAATGGCGCCGCCGTTCCACAAAAGGTACGGTACCGTCGCAACCAAATGCTTGCTGCTGTGCAAGGCTGCGAGGAAGCAGTGATGCAGCAGCAATGCCATTCGTTCCAGTGCGCGCACTCGTGCAACTCGACACACTGTCCAACTCTATCTACCCCGCCCTCACACCTCACCACAACAACGACATGGCCCATACAGTACCACTCCAAGTGCCTTAACAACATGCAATCTTAAGATATTGTCTACGCGTACCTGTACCTTATCAGCCCACATGCCGACGACGTCTGTGAACTGAAAGTGCAGCACCGTGCAGAGAGGCACAGCACCAACCCCGCATCCGGCTTATTGCTCGTTGAACAGCGCCCACAATGCACAGTGACGGCGGAGTACGAGTACAGAGAAGTGCTGAGTACTGTACCGGTTTCTGCAGACATGCTGATTATTACATCTCGTAGTAGGTCACTGAAGGCGGTTCGTCAGAGCACTGGCCATGCTGCAACGCTCTTGAGTAGGTAATTTAGGTTCACTGCCTCGTTTCCCAGCACTAAGTACCTATTCGTGTCGCAGCCTGCCTCTCCCGTCTGTACCTACCTTACTATGCACGAAGCACAGCGTCGTATCGGGAGACGTGGATGGCCGCACTGGGCACTGCTTCTGCACGTCTGCCTCCCCCGTCATCTTCTTCAGTCGAGTCCGCGTTAGTCTCCGCGGTGCCCACCACCAAATGATCAAGCAGTCTGATCTCGGTTACTTTCTCCCCCAAGCTCCCGACGCCACTTTGCCATCCGAGGCAAGCGGAACCCATCGTTTTCCACGTCGTCCTGGCCAAGTCGGGCTTTCTCTGGCCAGCCTCCGCTCCACTCCCTCCTCCCAAGTCGATGGCGGGGATAGCTTGATCGAGCCATTGAAGGACCCCTCCTCGTTGCACCGCAAATCTATTGTCTCCCATTGATTATAAATCCTGTCCCCTACCTTCGGGCGCCAAAGTAGTCGCTCGATGGTCAAGGACTCTTTACTCGAAGCTCGCGCGTGACCGTTAGCCCGGGACCTCGGCCCGCCCGTGGTCCCCACGATGTGTCCTGGAGATTCCCGCCAACCAGGCTGTCGGCGCCATTGACACCTCGATTCAAGCTCATCGTGTTCCGTGCAATCATCACCGCCAATGACTGCCGATATCTACACAGTGTTTGAACATCTTGAAGTCTGGTCGGCCGTCCCTCCCCCCACATCCCCGTCGAACCGGCTGTTCTTCTCCGCATGCTGCAATGCAAGTTGCTTGCTGCCACGCGGGCGCGAGGAAGTACAGAGAGGCAATGGTTGCGTGAAGGTACCTATTGAATCCGTCCCCCGGTGTAGCCAGTTGTGCATTCGTAGCCAATAAGTGTCCGCAACCGCGTACTGCTCATGCTTTCCTCGACAGGTTGCTGCCTCGTATCGCGACTGCCAACGTACGTTATCCCCGAGACTTCGGGGCTAACGAACCGCTGAAACATTGTCGCCGAAGGCACCTTGACCTGTGTTGTGGTAGGGCAACCAGCTCTGCTCTGGCGTACGGCATGTGTAGTGCTCTCCGTTGTCCATGGCACCTGAGGCAGCTTATCTTATCCCGCGCCGGCTTGGTCCAAAGCCGGTTCAGAAGCTTGCGAATACCATGCTTGGATCGGCCAAGCGCGCAGTAGGTCATTGGGCCTGTGCTTGGTTTCCCCACGACTCAATTTGTTCAGACGACCAATCTCGACCCTCGTAGCACACGTCTATGACGGCCGAGAAATGCAAGGCGCCGCCTCTCTCCGCCATCCACTAGCCATCGGCTCGACATCCACCGATGTGCCGCCGCCCCATATTTCGCTCGCATCCCGAGCCGTCCGTTAAACTCTATTGCCAGTACTCGGCAGTGGTGGGTTGAACGATGCCCAATGTGTGCAACCAACGGATGGCAATGAGCCGCCAGGCCAATGGGCGCTGAAAATTGCATCAAGCAACCACTATTGACCCGGCACTTGTTCAGACGGACTGGTGGCTGGAGCTCGTCGGATCCGTGAACTCGTCCCGTTGCACCCTTCGAGTGTTCCAACTCGATGGCCCGCTGCCAAGCTGCGGCTGTACACCTACCCGCCTTGCCGCCTCACCACCAGCATCAGCCATGGATGGTCGGCGGGACAGAACAGGCTGATGGTAATCGCGACTGCGACTCCGGACGCATACGAGGAACTACTACCAGTGCGATGACGATATCTGGTCTGCAACGATCACCGTCTTGCTTGGACGACACCGAGTGTGCGTCGGCGGCTTCCCTCGCGAACAACGCGGCAATGATCCTGGCTACATCGAACAGGCGATATCGAATACTTCCAACAATGTCTTATCTCCTCGCCTTGACCGCTTGCCGCTCCTTGCCGCCAGCGGCGCTGCCTAAACAGAGGAATATCCTTCGCCGGTCGTCTCTGACCTGGCGGTTCTGGATTGCGCTGAGCGCCACACTGGACGTAGGCCCCTCGCTGCAAATTCACCCCGGGGCGGCTGATAGATTCTAGAGCAGTAAAGGAGGGCCAGGCTGTTGGCCCGTCACCCAGAGAAGGCATTCTACGGTATGCAACCCCTGCGGCTACTCGTATGCCAAGTAAGTTGCGGGTAAATCTATTTTAAAGTTGCGCGTTGCGACCCACGCCGGCTACAACTGCTGTCTTGGCAGGTGAAATAAGCTATTGGCTGTGCAAGGCAGAGGCCGGCTTGGCAGGCTGAGGCTGTGCCGGTTGAATGCCAATTAACCTCGTGCTGCTGAGCGGGATGAACAGAGTTGAAGCCACCTCAGGGCGACATCCGAAGGCTGCAACGCCAAAACGCAATTCAATCCCAAGTTTGTCTTTGCAGGCTGGCCACGGAATGCGGGCGTCTCCCTCTGGCCCGCAACGGGACCAAGGACACGGGCTGGTCGTCCGTTCCGTGCTGCGTACGTGGACTGGGGCATGACCTGGATCCCCCTCTTCCTTGCGTCACGATGCTCCATGCGAATAGACCGACCGGGTGTGCAGTCCTGTCAATTCTTGCGACGAACGACTTGCAGCGGCTCGCACCCCGACGGCATCGTGCCTCGTCAGCCCGGCATCGCCGCAGCGACGGCCGCAATATCAGGTGGCAGGCACAGGGAAGGACCAAAAAGTTTTTTTTTCTCCGTAGGGATAGTCTCGGAAACAGAGGCAGCGATCGGGTTTCTAGAATCCTTCCCGCCTTCGGGCGCCGGCCCATCCCTTGGCGAGTGCACATTGGACCGCATAGGCGCATCTCCACCGAGCCCGGCCACGCCGACGGTCGTGCCAACTCGACGGCTCCAATATTCAAGACTCAAGCTCCCTGCAAGACGACGCCCAGGGAGGACCCCGACAAGACGAAGGCCACCAATCAGCCCAGTTCCCGTCTCCAAAACTCGAAACATACTCGTAGTCCCGAGTGCTGGTGGTCGGCTGGTGATGCGCATCTTGATGTTTGGAATCCTTTCCACTCGCCAAAGGGGCGGCGGGTCGGGATCTCTCTCAATCAAATCAATCCCCCCTTCGCTTCGCCCCTTGCTACCCGTCCTTGCATACCGAGTGCATCTCTAGAAGAGGTTTTTTCCTTTTCTCTCCGATGCATGCAGCCAGGAGTAGAAGGAGACGTATCTTCCTTGATTCTAGTCCTCGTACGTGTGTCTCGTCCGTTTCGAAACGCCCCCATCGTCCCGTCTCATCGCGTCACCGCACCGCATTGCGTGCGAGTCGTATCATGCCACCAGCCCACCTGTCTGTCCCGCAACCCCACAAAGACAAGGAAAAAAAACTTGCGCTCTTTTGCACCTTGGCTTTTCTTCCCTGGCAGCGACGGCGGCAGGCGGTATGTAAATCTCAACCTCCAACGGCGGGTCGCGTCGCGGCAAACCGCTTTCTGACGGATAACCACCAGGGTGCCTATCCCGAGGCCCACTATGCGACTTCCATCCGAAGCAGGCCAGTATTCAGCTGTAGCCTGTGCGTACGACTACGAGCACGCACGAGTAGTCCGTACAGTACAGTAGTGCATACTACGAGTAAGTTTGTAAACACCGCTCGGCTTCGTACCTTCTTCTGCTTCTTCCCCGGCATGGTCAAGGGCATCAGCAAGAGCAAGGAGGGCATGGGACGCGAGCGAGCCCTGCATCTGCACCCTGCACCCTGCACGGCTCTTCTTCATCCCATGCCGGCCAGCCGATAGATGGCATGGAACTTTTGACGCAATCTCGATCCCATCTGCCCACCGGGGTACCTGGCACCACACTCCTCCCCAGGAAAGCGCTGTCCCGACCTCGGCATACTCCCTCGCGCCGCTGCCGTTTCAAGCCGCAGCCCAAATGCCAACCAACATTGGCCAACGTCGTGGGTACCTTGCCTTGCGTAGATGCTGAAAGAGCTGCCAACAGATTCCTGTTGGCTGCTCTTTAAGTGCGGCCTTGATTTGCACCAGATCGGCATGGCTCGGTGCATTCGCAGCGAAAGACCACCGCGCTAGATGCCCTTGCGGTGATGCAGGCACCGGTGGCCTGACGCTCTGCTGGACATTGACCTTGCGTCGGGTCAAGAGCGATTGGCTACGTGCGAGTACAAGGGCCTCTGCTTGTGCCGGTACAATTGCGGTGGAGCGCTCGTCCAGCCGTGACATGAGCAAGCAACCAAGACAGCACCAGCGTCACTTGACTACGAGAGATGATTTCGTGTCACAACATTAAATCGTGCACCGATATTGTTCAATGCGTCCATTTCATCTGTCCAACCTGTAGCGACCGATAGTCTTAACAAATGCTCTAGCAAGGGCCTGGCCGGCTTCCTCCAGCCGCGGTTGGCCGACCTCATCTTCCTCATGAGGCGTAGCAATATTCCTCCTTCGTACCAACTGCCTGTGTTGGATCCTTCGCCCTTTACAATCCAACACCGCCGCCTTTCTATGCGACCACTCACTTGGTTCTTGACCACTCCGCCTCTTGAACAAAGCTGACCCTTCGATTACCCCCCCCCCCC